>PVIW01003943.1:0-149178 GCA_004026585.1 Noctilio leporinus
GGTCAGGGGGAAAGGAGTTGGGGGGAGGGGGGAGGCAGAGGCAAAGAAGGGGAGCAGCTTAGACAAGAACCTAGTATAAAGGAACCATGGACATGGACAACAGGGGGGATTGACTTTGGGGGGAAAGGGTGGGTGGGGAGGGGGACAGAGGGGAGCAAAAAAGGGATGGATGTAATACAACAACAATAAAATTAAAAAAAAAATAAAAAGAAGAAGAACACGAGTGAAACTCCTCTGTCTACCGACAATTTGCATAGGAAATGTTGTCTCCAATTTTTTTCCTTCCAAGTCAAGCGGACCTGGTTTTGAGTTACAGCTCTCCTATGTACTTTTGTGGTCCTTAATTCCCTTCTTTGTAGAACTGAGCTGCTACCATCTACTCTGTAAGGTAAGGTGATAATAATATTAAGTAAGGTAACATGTTTTTTCATTGGATTCTCTGGGCAGCAGCCCACGAGATGGAGCTGGGAGTGGAAGTGTCCATGGGGGGCAGGGTAATTGCACTAGGCATGAGGTGGAAGCAGAATTGGTCAGAGAAAGCCTTCAGACCATGATGCAAATGTAACATCTATGATGCAAGGAAAGAGTGAGCCCCAAGTCAAGGGGAGCCTCAGACCAGGAATCTGATCTGTCTCTCCCAACCCAACCAGTTGCTCTGGAGTAAAGATCTGTTAAAGGAGCTTCCACTGAGCTACAATGGGCAAGTTCGTTGCATCCAGTCGTTTGCTAGAAGGTGCTCAGGAAGAATGTGGTTTTGGCTGGAAGCGAGTGTTCTGGCTGGAAGCTATCACCTCCCTTCTCTCCTTGTGGCTGATGGCAAGTTTTTTCCTGAATGGAGACCTGAGTGGCCTGTCTCTGCATCTGTCCCAGGTTGAAGGGGCTGAGCACAGTCTTGGTGTAACAGCTCTGATCCCATGTTGATTCTTCCCTCAGCTGGTGCCCGATGGTCTCATCTCAGATTGTGGCCTCTGAGACACCTGCTTCTTTATTCAGAGTCCTTATTACTAGTCCTAGGTAGTCTTAGTTTTAACTTAAGGACTTCCTCACAGGAGATTCCAAAAGGGCTTCCTCTTATCACTTGATTTTAAAAAATGTTTGTATTGAATTTATCAGAGTGACATTGTTTAATAAAATAATATAGCTTTCAAGTGTACAGTGTTATAGCACATCATCTGTGTATCGTATTGTATGTTCACCACCAAGCCAAGTCTCCCTCCATCACCACTCACCTCCTTTACCCTTTCCTACCTCTACCCATCCCCCTTTCCCTCTGGTAGTCACCATACTGTTGTCTCTGTGTATGAGGCTTTTATTTTTGGCTGAATCCCTTCCCTGTTTTCACTCAGCCCCCAACCTCCCTCCCCTCTGACAGCTGTCAGTCTATGCTCTGTATCTGTGAGCCTGTTTCTATTTTGTTTGTTAGTTTATTTTGTTCATTTGATTCCACATGTAAGTGAAATCATATGGTACTTGTCTTCCTCTGACTGGTTTATTTCACTCATCCCAATACCCTCCAGGTTCATCCATGCTGTTGCAAAGGGTAAGATTTCCTTCTTTTTACGGGTGAGTAGTATTCCATTGCATATACTACATATACTACAGCTTTTATATCAGCTTATCTATTGATGGGCACTTGGGCTGCTCCCACATCTTCACTATTGTAAATAATGCTGCAGTGTACATAGGGGGATATATATTCTTTCAAATCAGTGTTCCATTTGATTTCCATAGAAGCTGAATTTCCCCTCTAGCAAGCTCTCTGAAATGCTGCCTGCCTCCTTTGCTTGCTGATGATGGCTGTAGGGAGTGGCCTTTATTTTTATTTTTCAGTGTTTGCAATCTGAACACTGGTCTGCATTCCCTCTGGAATAACAGGTCCTGTTTCAGTGTAAGTGTTCTTATTCTCTACTGTGACCCTCGGAAGAGCATGGGAGTTGCCATGAGCGGGAAGAGTCACTCTCCTGTGAGGTACAAGCAGAAGACCTCCATAGCCTCATCACACTTCCCAATATCAGGACTTACACTGAATTTAGGGCTGATGCTGTGTGGTCCACTCCTGCCCACGATTAGGTGGGCTAGGCTGGTCGGTAGTAGCCACTTAATGTCTGTTTATCTCTATTCCTTGCATTTGCTTGAAGGTGGGGTTGGTTATTTTTGTAGAACAGATGGGGAAACAGGCTCAGGAGTCCCCTGCCCCTGATGAAAAGGTCGGTGCAGAATAGACCTGGGGAGTGAACCCAGGTGAACCTGCAATGCCTTCTCTCCTCTACATGCAGTGAACCAGGAAGTCATGAAGCCAAGTGTAGCCAGTCCGAGGGGAGGACACCAGCTGAACTGATGCCTGGATGCACTGGTCTAATGCCAGGATATGGCTTTTTCTTGGTGACAATGGTGATCTTGAGAAAGCAGTTCATGGTAGGAGTGCTTTCACTATGAGTCACTCTGATGTTCTTATAACTAAGGAGCAATAGAAATAACACTGTACACTTGAAAGTGATATTATTTTATTAAATAGAAAAGGCTCCCACCTTTTTATGCCCTGGCAATCTAAAAGATCAATTCTATTAAACAATATCTTACTGGTAATATAGTGTTGGTGGAAAATCATGTGACATATGTTAATCAGCACCCAGGTAAAATTCAGTTGTGGCTTACATCTCCAGAGAGCCTGTGTCCAAGTTGTTTTTCATTTATTTTTATTTATTTATATATATTTAAAGATTTTTATTTATTATTTTCAGAGAGAGGGGAAAGGAGAGAGGCAGAGGAGGAGAGAGAGACATCAATGTATGGTTGCCTTCCACCTGCCTCTAGCCATGGACCTGGCTGGAGACCTGGCTTGCAACCTGGTTATATGCACTGGGTAGGAATCGAACCAGTGTCCTTTGGGTTCATAGGCTGGCGCCTTATCCACTGTGCCACCAGCCAGGGCAGAGTTGTTTTTTCAGTCTAAGAGTTACACTAGCAATTCCTCCTCCTCATTGGTTTTTATTAGAAATCCAAGTTCCTGATAAAGCCACCTTCAGGGTGTCCCATGGTCAGGATTTACCTGCCTTTCTCTCAACCACATCTCTGGATGCTTATCCTTTGCAATTTATGCTCCAGCAGTACTGACATCCTGGTGTTTTCCAAAACAGCTGTGCTGACCCAGGCCTTAGACTTGCTGATCCTGCTCCGTACAAAAGCCCTTCCTCCCCTGGTGCCCTTGCCTAGCCCTTTTACATCCTGCAAGACTCACCTCTAAGGCTCCCCACTCTGATGTTTTCAGCTTCTCCTTCCTTCTCTTACCCTCCTGTAGCATCTTATAACATCTCCATCTCCAGTTTTTGGAATCATCTGTTCTCTCTTACCTCTCCTGCAGGAGCCTGGAGGGAGGAAAATGTATCGGTTCTGGGAAACCTTTGGGACTTGAGCATCAAAGCTTTTTGGGGTCTCAGGCTTAGGCTGTTGGGAGAAAGAAGAGATGGAAACAGAATTGGAGGGAAGGAACTCACCAGCTTTTGTCTTTGGGCCGCACTGTGGGATACAGCTCTCCCCAGAGTCAGTGTCCAACTGAGTAAAATGTAAACAAAAAGAAAATTGGTCAATGCAAACTTGACTCAAGCTTCCTAAGAAGGATGTGTTGACCAAATTCAAGGGGCTCAGGTTTTGGTGCATAGATGAGGAGTCAGGTCAAGATTCTCTGTTCCTGGATGAGACATAGGTCAGGGTTTTGAGGATAGCAGGACTTGGCTGACCATGATGTACTTTGTAACCAGATCCTCACTGTAAGGCAGAAAATTTGAGATGGAAGTCCCTTTAAGTGGTTGCAACAACTTGGTGATGGTTAAAAAAAAGGTGCAGAAATGGCCAGGAGATACTCTTAATTCCCATCTAAGTCAATATGCCTCTTCAACTCTCTGTCTCCTCTCTTTCTTTCTCTTCTCTCTCTTTCTCTCTCTCTCTCCCACACACACACATACACACACACACACTCTCCTCTCTCTCACACGCACACACACACACATACCAGCAGTCCTGCTGGTGGAATGTGCATCTTTTTGAGAAATGTTGCACGGGTGAAGCTTAAAACTCTGTATCTCAACCAGGGTTATGGACTGGGCCAACAGAGACTAACAACTACACCTAAGTCAATTTTAGTGCTAGAACACGAAAAAGCCAATAGATGGTGAAACAAATATTTAGGAACAGGGGCACTCATTTAGTAAATTCTGTGTGCCAGGCTGTGAGCTGAGTGCTTCAATCATAGAACACCACCCCCTTAATTAATTTAATTGATATTAATTGAAATTTTGAAGATAACTGTAGATTCACATGTAGTTGTCAGAAAAAAGCAGGGAGTGGTTCTGTATCCTCAGTTTCCCCAACGGCATCAATGGCAAGTCTATAGTATGATATCATAGCTGGGTGATTGACATCGATTCCGTGTACCAGCTGTATTCATATTTCTCTTGTATTACTTGTACTTACCTGTGCATGTGTGTGTGTATGTAGTTGGTTGTATGCAATTTTATCACATGTGGAGTTTGTGTATCTGCCACTGTTTTCAATATATGCAACCGTTCCAACACCACAAGGATCCTTCATGTTGCCCCTTTGTAACTATAACCCTCCTCTAGTCCCTTTTCTTAATCCTCAAAATGTACATGTGCAGTAAGTCAGTCTTAGAGTTAGATCATTTGTCAACTGTCATTCTCTCAGTACATAATGACGTTTAGATTCTAAGCTTGTCCAAAAATATACATCACATTCATTTTCATTTTTCATTCCACAAATATTTACTCAGTGCCTACTATGTTCTAAGCACTTTTTTAGAGGACAGGATTTCAGCAGTAAAATGATGACCAAGTAGCTGGTTCTCATGGAGTTGACATGCAAGCGCCAGAGTGAGACCATGAATGTGAGAACACATGTGTAATGTAACGTTAGGGGAGCACACTTGTTCTGAAGAAAAATAGAGGAAGGGGGTGGAGGAGAGGGGCCTGTTGTTTTAGATAAACTGACCAAGTTAGCCTGTTATAAGGACATGAAATTAGAGAAGATTCTTGACCGATAGAGAGTGGGGAGCATTGAATTTTGGAGGAAGGAACGTTCCAGGCAGACAGGACAGCAGTCACAAAGGGAGCAAGTTGGGAAGACTGGGGCGTGTTTTGGGTGGCAAAGAGGCCACCACGTCTGGAGCAGAATGAGGGAGGAAGAGACTGGGGTTGGAGGCCAGAGACAGTGCCTGAGCTGGAGCCCAGGGCTTTGCAGGCCGTGGGAAAGAGTTCGGATCTCATTCTGAGTGGGAGTGGAAGCCACGGACAGGTTCTGAGCAGGAGAAAAGAATGATCTGATGTTCACTTTGAAAACCAAACCACCCTCTGGCTGCTGGCTGGAGGCAAAGTCAGGCGCAGGGAGAAGAGTTTGATGACAACAGGAACAAACCACATGAAAGACAGGGGTGTCCCGGACCGGCGTGGTGGTGCCGCTGGAGACAGTGAGAAGTATTCGGGTTCAAGATGCATTTTATCAGTGGGTCCTACCAGTGGACTTGATGAAAGATTGGATATGGGTGGTGGTGAGAGCAGACCAGAAAGGGCAGTCATGTTAGTGCTAAAATGAGTCACTTCTGCTCTTTCACCAGGACATAATGGTTTAGCGCCGGGCAACCAGACTCTGATTCCAGGGGAAAGGGGCACTGTATCCAAAGCAATTTGTTGACTTCTGTCCCCCTCTCAACATACGTTCTCTAGGTTCTGCGAAGAGGAAAATACCTTTCCTTTCCGTCTATCCATGAGGAGAGAACCACTGGCCCAGCCATCTAGCAGACTCACGAGGTGGGGCCCAGTGCTGGGCCCCATGCTGATACTGGGAAACCAGAGTTTGACTGGACCCAGCCCCTACATTAAGGGCTCATAGTCTGGTGGGAGGAGAGGCAAATGAAGACACAGTTACAGCCTCAAATGCCAGAGTGGAGAGACCTGTGTGAGTCCGTGTGTGTGTGTGTGTGTGTGTGTGTGTGAGAGAGAGAGATGTGGGAGGAAGGAGAACATCAGGGCGGTGGGTGTGGGTTTTGTTGCCTGGTAATGATGGTAGCTGGGTGAAGCGTTAGGGATGGTGTCATGGGGTGGGGTGATGCCCAGGCATCAGTCCGGAGGCTTGAGGACATGTTGCCCAGGGACGGCAGGGAGGCTATGCATTCCCGAGATGGGGACGAGCGGCAGCAAAAGGACTGAGTCACTGTGCTGCACAGAGTGCGTTGGGGTGGGTGGGCCGCTCGCCCCGGGAAACGGAGTGTGTGCGGAGGAGTGGAGGGAGACGAGACCCAGACTGAGGCCAGTTCCCGACATCTGGAGAAGCTGCTCGGGCATCATCCTGATGCCAACTGGAGTGGGCTCAAAGGTTTTCAGGGAAGAAGCTGCTGGGCTAGATCCGGATTTTAAAGGTTCACTTTTGCCAAATGAGGAGCTTCGCGAACCGAAGGTCCACATCTTTCCTTGGGTGGAGAAAAAGCAGCCGCTCATGACCACAGCTCGGCAAGCTTCCTGGGCCTCCGTCTTACCTGATGCAACTCTGTAGGTTGTCATTTACCTGGCACAGTGCTGCAGGTTGTCATTGGAACTGCCCATGAGGGCTCGCAATTGCTTCACGGCAGCAGCGTCCACACCGCTCGTTGTGGTGAGTAAAAGCCTATTTGCCTGTCTCCCAGGCTGTCCTGGGAGTGTCCCAGGGTCTGAGTGGGGGCACAGCTTAGCTTGGGCGGAGGCCCCTCAGTCTGGAACTCCAGGACCCTCCCTGGGGCACTGTGGGCTTTGCTTCCTGTGTTGTCTCAGATGCATACCCTCACCTCAGTTTCTCCCTCTGGGAAATGGGACAACAGTATGTAATGTCTTGGGGTGCTGCGAGAATTGTCACGTGGAGGGTTTGGAAAGGCAGGAAAGGCTTTCTCAAATGTGCGTCTGTCCACAACCATGTGTCCAGCGGAATGGACAGATAAGACTAGCTGGAGAGAAAGAGTGAAAACACCTGTGTTATAGATAAGCTCAGCCCTCCTCTTTTTTCTCTTTTCTTGGGGTCATGGATTTGCTTGTGGTTCAGCCTGGCAGATGCTATTGCCAAGGGAACAACTTCTGTCACCTGGCTGCTAGGTTTTCTCACCTGGGAAATGGAGCCGTATGGGTAATTTCTCCCCGGGGTGATTTGAAAATAGTGCTTAGCACATAATAGGTGCTCAATAAATGTTCCATACTCAAAAGGGAAAAAGAAAGTAGTAAGCATCTGAGGCTTTTCAGATGTATTGAGTTCTTCTTCTTCTTCTTCTTTTTTTAATTGACTTTTAGAGACAGACAAAAGGAGAGGGGAGAGAGAGAGAGAAAGAGAAACATAGATATGTTGTTCTACTTATTTATGCATTTATTGGTTGATTCTTGCATGTGCTCTGATCAGGAACCAAAAACACGACCTTGGCCTATCAGGATGATACTCTAACCAGCTGAGCTACCTGGCCATGGCTGGACCCATTGAGTTCTGAAAAGCCATCCTTCAAGACTTCAAGGAAAGAGTGTAGAACACAGGATTTAGAGCTAGGCTGATGTAACTCCAAATTGTGCATCCACTAGCTGCTGGTGGTGAGACTTCAGGCAAGTCCCTCACAGGGCCATGATTTTCTCACCTGGCACAAGGGGGTGGGCCCTCTGTTTCACTGAATCACTCTTCTTGTGGAGGTAACACACAGCCATGTGACATAGGCAGCGCATAGTAAGGGCTTCAGTGCCCAGTAGTGGAGTCTCCTTGGCTTTCCTTCTGCTGCCTGTATTGCCACACCACCCCAACTCTATCCCAGAGAAGAGGTGACCTCCCTGGTTAGGACAGGGGACACAAAGCTTGAGTCCGCGTGACAGAGGTACAAAGATTTGACTTTGAGGTCTCTGTGGGATGATCGGACAGCTGTTTAGAGGGACCATCGAAGCTCTGTGGCTGCCATATGGGGCCACAAATCGATGGCAGCAGTACCAGCACAGTGGGGCAATTGCCTTTGGGTACTAGGACATCGTGCTTTGGAGGCAACTTCGTTTGATATCTAAAGGCCATTTCTGAATTAAAAAACAACTCACCCTCCTCTCTAACCACACACACACAAAACCCAAAACGAAACCAGAAACAAGATGCCACATTTTCTAATACAATCCTTTCTGACCCTCCCCTTGCTTCTACATTACTTTTTATGGACACAAAGGGTGGGAATTCGCCTTCTCAGAAGATGAAGAGTCCTAGGGAGGCAATAGTCTCTGAAGGCTAATACATGGAATGTCTGAGTCTCAACTATTCCTGAACTTGATGTCCAAAATCAGGTTCTAACATCTAACCTGCTAGAGCTCCTGGGTAGACAGGCTGACGGGGGACCCGTGTGCGGTTGCCAAGTCCCCGGGTCTCCCCTAGCCTGTATGTTAGTTCCTGCCGACCCACTTGCCCGTGTCCCCAGGATTTCTCCTGTCTTTCGTTCCCATAGCAGTTTGTCTCTTTTGGAGGCCCCCACCCCCATTATGCCTGATAATGAGCCACTGGGCCAAAGCCCGTGTGGATGCTCCATACCTTCCCCACCTAAAAATGCTGCCCCTCTCCACTGCCCCCACCAGATTCTCCCACTGCCCCTCCAGCTGCTTAATTTCACACTCCGGAATCCCTACCTGTGTTTCTCATTTGCTAAGGCAGTCTCGCCACACCAGCTGAAAAGGAGTCATTGGAACTGAACGCCGTGTTAGCATTAATGCTGAGCGACGGCCCTACTTTGGGTCTGCTCTGGGTGGCTGGGCGATTCAGAGTATGCTGAAGAATACAGAGTGTACTGATGGAGACACCCAGCCGCATCACAGGGGCCTTGCAGAGGGAGACCCTCCGCAGGACAGCCTCTGTCCCCAGGACCTGTGGGAGGGCACAGCCCTCGTGCTGAGGAACATCACTTTCCAGGTGCAAGTGTGACCTTGCCTGGCCATGACATGAGGACATGTCATCAATAATTGCCTGCATAGCACTTACTATGTGTAGGTCACTGTACTGAGTGCTTTGGACACTCCAGCTCCTTTGAAACACTCAGCAACTCTGTGAGGATCTGTTACTATCACTAGCTCCAGTGGGGACACTATCAAGCAGAAACGGAGGCACATAGAATTAAGCAATTTGCCTCCTGTCACGCAGGTAGAAAGAAGCAGAACAGGGATTTGAACCCAACCCTTCCAGCTGGCGTCAATGCTCCAAACTCCTACTTCAGGCTTCTCACTAATGCCTCTCCTCACTGACGGCTCTCATTGCCAATGCCAAGGGCTCCCGGGGGTGCCCTCTCACTGCCCAGAGTGTCTGCCACCCCTCAAACCCACTGGAATCTTTCACTTGATGGAAATAATGCAAAGAGTTCCAGCTCGACTCTGTGACCTAAATCCTCTCTCTGCCCCTCACAAGCCCGGGGACTGCGGACAAGTTAACTGCATTTCCTGAAGCTTCATTGTCCCACCTGCAGCCCAGGTGGTCTTACAAGGCTATTATGAGATTTAAATGAGGTTTTGGGGTTTTGACTTTAACGTAATTAGGACTTCCATTGACTGAATGCCCAGGGTGTACCAGGCACTCTCCTAGGCCTTTATAGACACTGCAGCCCCTACAGTCCCACTGGACAACACCTGTCAAGTCCTTCTGCAGCCCTTGGGCTTCACCACAATGGGGGGCTCACTCATAGCACTTGGTGGCCAGTTCTTTTGTCATATTGGGAGGGTGGCGGCGCATGAATGCTTTATCACTCCCTTGACTTCAAGCAGATGGGCTTTGTGAGATCTGAGAACTCCAGAGAATGTTTCTATGCTCCTAGCATGATTGAAGCCGATACTTTGAAGGCAGAGTAATTTAAAACATTAGTTTGTTTTTATCTTTCTGAATTTTTTTTTTTTTCATTTTCCTTTCTCTTTCAGTTTCCACCATTCAAGGAGGTAGAAAGTCTGTACTTCTTTCTTCATCTCAGAGCTTTCTAGCAGGAGGCTCATGATGAGAGGTTTGTGGGCTAAGCTAAGTGTTGAAAAACAAAACTCCTGCAGGGTTCAGGCAGGTGAGATGAAAGCGAAATGCAAAGGAAGCAGGTTGGGTGTCAGTATAATTAGTGGAGCACTCAGCTACATATCTGATATCTGGCCCGACTGATGTAGGCTCTTCAAACTTTTTAAAGAAGAGAGAGTTCTGGAACTCTGTATAATATCCTGACTTAAAATATTGCTATCAATTCGACTTAATTTCTTTAAGGCAAGTGCAGCTCTCCACTCTGCTGGATAAAACTAAACTGACAGTTGAAGCTAGGCTTCTGGTGTGGCCAAGGGATACGGGGTTTGAGGGTAGAAAGATTCACCCAGATGGAAGAGAGGTTCACCCAGGCTATGATAAAGAAGGATGTCTCTATGGATTCTCTGAATAGAGACACCTGTACCATGATTCCTTAAGTACCCCATGGATGGTATGACCTCAGAGCAGCTTTGTGGTTCACCCAGAAGGCTGGCATCACATCACATTGGGCTCTCTTATTCAGACAGACTGTTGCCACTTGGCAGGATGTTAGACCCAAAGGGACCACGCTGATTAGGCAGTGGCAGGAGAACATGCTCTGCCCAAAGCATTTATAGCCACAAAAGGAACTCCACATTACCTTAGTACCAAGCGCAACACTAGAGGCAATGATTCAACCTCAAGGTTCATCCTCACAGATCCCATCTCACACAGTGCTGGTAAACCACGTCTTTTGGTCTCTTTCTCCAACTCAGCAAATATTTGCAGAAGGTCAAGCATGCCCCAGGCCCAGTCTCTTCTATTACAGGGCTTCTTATCTACTGAGGAGGTAAGAAGCATTGAGGGATAGATGTAGTATACCACGGTGATGGCTGGTGATGGTGGAAAGGATAGAGGAAAAAGCAATGAATTATCCGAGTGTGGCTGGGTGCTGTGCTGTGACCTTCTGGAGAAGGGTAAGGAGAACTTCTCATGCTGAAAATGGCACTGACCTGGGTCAGAGTGGGGGAATACAGGGTTGAGGCTATGGGTTCAGTGCTTGGAAATTATAGAGGAACGTGAAGCAGAACCGTTAGGTGATACCATACTCCTTGGTGTGTGGGGCACTTCCTAGCTTTTCTTGTACTTCGGCAAGACCAGGTGACTAAGTGCTGGCCAGTGAAATTCATATAATCCTCACATTCTTTATTTCCCATTCCTCTGGCTTACTGATGAGAATTCCAAGGACTAAAAGGGTAGTAGAACCATAAGTTATATGGATCCAGGGTCACTGAACTAGTGTGGGGAACAGGGAGCCAGTCAACTACCCATTGGACTCTAATGTGAACTAGAAAAATAATCTGTTGGTTAGATCAATGAGATTTGGAGTCATTTGTTTCTAAGATTGCTCTATTCTGATTAGTCAATGCAACTATACATAATAAGGTCCAGGGAAGAAGGAGAAATTGGAGAAGAGACTGGAGAAGTCTGGAGCCATGTTATGAAGGGCCATGAGTACCAGTATGAGTATAGATGGCCATGGCAGGTATGTAAACTTGTTTAGGGTATGAGGTGGTTACAGGTGGGCATGGGGCTGATAGTGATGGTAAGGCAGTTAGATTTGTCCATATTTACCAGAGAATTCACTCCTTTTTTTATTTTTAAAGAATTTATTTGTTATTTTTAGAGAGAAGGGCAGGGAGGGAGGAAGAAAAGGAGAGAAACATCAGTGTATGGTTGCCTTTCACCTGCCTCCAGCTACGGACCTGGTTGGAGACCTGGCTTGCAACCTGGTTATGTGCCATGGCTGGGGAATCGAACCAGTGACCTTTGGATTCACAGACCAGCGCCTATCCACTGAGCCAACAGCCAGGGCAGAGTTCACTCTTTTGGGTCAAAGTTATGGATGCTCTGTGCAAGAGCATCTTATAGCTGAAAGGCAAAAAGTCAGATTCTACCAGCACTATAAGTCTACCACTCTACCTCTCAAAGTCCTTATATCAATTCCGAGCAAACTGAATTAATGGGAACGTTGAGTATCTACTTTGGTTTGGAGATTTTGTCACACTCAACAGATGGTGTCCTTGGCTACTGAAATCCCCATAAGAAATTCTACCTTTTGATGACCGTTAACTTCTTCATCATGACAGCAAGCTGAAGACAGTCTAGAACTCTCTTGAAGAGGATTCCTGTTTTTCTTGGTCAATGGAGGGGAATCATGAGGAGGCCCAAAATGATTTGTTGGACTCACAGAAGTCCAAGGTAATTGAAGAAGTCTTTCTAGCAAGTTTCTATGTAGGCACACAAGCACAGGGATCTTAGACAGTACAATGTACAATGTAAGTCTGAGGAATGTCAGGATCCTGTTGACTCATCAGTTGGGAGATGAGCCTTGAGTTTGGAAGAAACCCTGCTCTTTGCTACGGGAAAGAGCTAGAAAGCTTTGGCGTTAATAGTGTTTTCTGTGGTTGAGCATATAACAACAGGAGGTCAGGCCAAGGCAGATATTACTCACTAGAGAGAAATCAGATAAGAGTCAGGGGTTGGGCAGTGAGCAAAATGGCATGTGTGACCAGGGCTAGAATTGTAAACGGATGACAACTTAAGGGGCAAAAGAAATGCCTCTTAAGGAGTGCTTATTTGGTTCAGGATTGTATTTCAAGTGTTTTTCTCATGGAAGAGCTATATCAGAAAAACACCTGACATAAGCGATATAATACCACTACAGGGTAAAGGGGTGAGGTTCATATGGGCCTGGTATTTATTGTGTGCCTATAAAATGCCAAACTCCATGCTACATGTTCTTTGGAGTAACTGGGCACTATTCCCATTTCCTAGATGTAGACCTTGAGGTGCAATGAGAACCTCATTGCCTCAGGTAATCCAGCTTGTTAGAGGTGAGTTTTGGGGCTGAATCCAGTTTTCCAATCTTGAATCCAGCATCCTTTCTACCCTAGGTGTGGCACAGTGCAGTCAGGGTACGGACCAATCTGCATGTTCCCCTTTCTCCTACACATCTAGTGTCTTTTAGAGGTAGCCATACACTTGACCTCCAGAAGAGCACCGTACCCCTTTGTCTTACACTTTAGATGAGCACGTCCTGGACCCCAAAGCCTGCTGAGGTTTTCCCACTGGAAGCTAGCATTCCACCAGTGCCTAGGATTAGCTATGGCAGAGCCCTGGCAGGGCTTTTGGCCTGATTCTTCAGTCTGGAGAGCTCTGGAGGCCCCCGTAAAGCTAAGTGCCATAGACAGATGGCAACTTCTGATTTGATTGATCGCATCTGTTGGCGTCAGCCGTCAGCGAGACCACAACCAATTGATTCTCGGAGCCTCCTGGCTGAACACGTCCTGGACATCGCAGGAAACCAGACTGGAGTTGTTGGCAGTGCCAGGCATTCTTCAATGAAACACAAGCAATTTAAGATAATCCGTGGGCAGAATTTTTATCCTGGGATTCCTGAGTTCCCTGAAGAACTTGGATAGTGGAAAAAGCAGTTTAAGATTTCCTTTGAGAAATAGATGCTTCATGATGGGAGTTGGAGTGATGCCATGATCACATGAAGAAGAGGGACAGCGTGACTCATAAACAAGAGCACGGGCTTTGGAGGCAGCAAACCTGGATTAAAGTCCCATCTTTAACTCTTACTAGCTGTGTGGCTTTGGGCACATTGCTTGGCCTCTCTGAGCCTTAGTATCCCTAGCTATAAAATAGATGATGCTATTACCTATCTTCTAAGACTGTATGTAAAGGACTTAGCATGGTACTTGGAATATCATGATATTCTAATCAGCATCCCTTTCCTTTCCTGTCCTGAATTGTGTCCCTGCTTGCTGAAAGGTTGGGTCTTAAAAACAAGGCTAGGAGGCTACTTTCTGTGGGTGGTGCTTATGCAAATTTTCCCAAGTCTATTTCCATGGGCAACTGACACCATATCTGTCACTCTGACAGTACAAGTTGACCTCTACATCCATAGATCTCTAGCAAAAAGGATGCTAGTTCTCCCGGGGGTCTTCAGATCTCAGCACTGACACATGTCTGCATAATGAAGACAGATGGGATATGTGCCTAGACTGTTGGTTCCCTGCTTAGAGCTTTCTGATAAGTAGACAGTGCTATTTAGGGAAATTACTCCAGGTCAGTATGGCTGCTTCCCAACAGGTCTCTGGTGGATGATTCAGAATTATCAACTCCCATTCACCCTCCCTTATTGATTGTTTGATTGATTCATTGATTCATTCATTCCTTCATTCATCCACTCATGTGTTCATTTTCTGAATGAGGACTCCATGCTAGTGTCAATGCTACCTACAGGGAGACCCTGGTTGACAGGACAACAGAGTGGCTTGTGAGCGCACCTGAAAGAAGGTAGCTAACAGGCTAAGGGCATGAGGAGGTGAATGAGAAGGTGCCCTGTGACAGACGATGCCTGCTGGCAACAAGGGATCAAATTGACCTATATTTCTTCTTTTGCCTCTGGGAGGGACTGCCACCCCCTGGGTAGAACATTCAGGTCTTCCAGAATCTGGCTTCTGTTTTCATCTCTGGTCTCAGTTCTCACAGGGCTCATGACAAACACCATAGCCCAAGTATCTTGATGACTTGCTCTCTGCTTCAGTATCGAGGCTCCCTCATGTCTCCAAGCCTTGATTCTGACCTCTTTCTTTGCCTGTAGTACTTTCTCTCTATAATTATTGATGCCCTGCTCATCTTCAAGCCTGCTCTCTGTAATTATTGATACTCAATGCCACTGCCAGGAAGCCCTCCCAGGTTTCTCAAGTTAGGTTTCATTGTTCCTCTGCCTTCTGAGGACCCTTCTATCTAAAATACAATGGCTGTGCCTTGCGTCGTCATTCTGTCCATGTTTCGCTCCGTAACAACACTATGAATCCCATTACAGTAGGAACCACATCTTATTTAAGTGGCCATCCTTCGGTGCCAATGCTAACAAGGAATGTGGGGATGAATCAATCAGTGAGTTAATAAGGAGATGAAAGAAGTATAGTGTGATTTTGGGTATAGTCTCCATGATTAAGAAATAGCCTTACCGGGCTTAACAGAAGGGGTTCACATACATAGTTCTTAGTACATTTTTGCTAGTGCCTATTTGGGCAAAGTCCACTTTCCTCCTTTTTCATTTTGGTGAGCTGAAACTGACAAATAACAACAAAGCAACAAAGATGATAACGACCACCTGGTGAGAACTTCCGGTGCTAATTCCTTGTCATGTTTATCATATTGAATCTTCGCACTTTATAATATCGGTACAGTTGTCATGCCCATTTTATAGGTGGCGCAACAGGGGCACAGAGAGGCTAAGTCATTTGTCCCAAGCTCCATAGCAAGTACATTTTAGAGCTGAGGTTTCGACTGATACGGTTTGCCTCCTGAGCCTGAGCTCTTGATGGCAGGCCTGGATTATCACTTTCTACGCCCTGTCAAGGGTTAACTCGAGCCTTGTGCTGAAAGAACTGGCAGATTCCTGGCAGGGTCCATACCCATCCCACTGCAGCCTCAGCACAGATTCTCATACCCTTCTGCCAATAGGGCTCTCGGAAAAGAAAGTCCTTTTCAACGGAGACACGCAGGGAAAGATCCAGTTTAGTTCGATTGAGTCAAGGAGTTTTCAGACCTTATCGACAACAGAATCGTGGCTGGCTGAGCCCTGCCTCTGCTCAGGGAAAAGGCTGTGACCCAATGGTCTTTCTTTTCTCGGCCAGCATTTTGCAATGTTGGTAGGGCCAGGCGTTATGATGGAGATTCCAGTCGTGCATATTTCTGAACACTCAGTTCTGACATCTGCAGCCCTGCAGCCGAGGCGCGTACCAGCGTGGTAATGTGCCTCAGTGCTGCCAAATAGTTCCTTTGAAAAATGGATTGGCTGCTAACCCATCTTCTGCTGTTGTGTTTTGAACAAGTGTTTCCCAAAACTATTTCCTAACAGCACTGAGGGGTGAGGAGAGGAGAGAAACTAAAACAGAACAGGATTGCAGAATTTTCTGGGGAGGAAAAACACGAAATAAACCACCATCGCCACTACCACCACCACCGCTGCCACCAAAAGCTGGGGTGATTAGTAAGGCTGGGCTCTGCATGATATGAAACTAGTGCTTCTGAGCTGGTGGCCTCTTTCAGGTACAGGCAATTTTTGTTTTTCTTTAAGTTGGTGGATTCTTTCTCCACCCCTTGGGAGGTTCCCAACCAGCATTTGTTGTGACTTCCAGGAGATGAGTTGTATGTAGTGGTTTGGAAATATCTAGTCATAGGAGAAGCAAGGTGCGAAGATGTGGGGACCACTGGGTCCGGGGGCAGAAGCTCCCTGTTTTGCATGGTGACAGCCATGTGTCGGGCTCAGTCTGATGAGGAGGCCTGCTGCTCCTATGATCTGGAGTTGGACAGATAGGCTCAGAGGCCACCAGAACCATAGCTCCTAAGATGCCAATAGTGCCTCTGACCTGTCCAACTCCCAGGCACTGAGATTAGAGCTGCATCAGGTTTACCAAGCTTCTCCTGCCTTTGTACATGTTTCTCTTCCTTCTGTGTGTACACATATACATGTATCTACACATATACAGTGACACTACATGTATTTTAAAATGTATATTTAGGCCCTCGCTGGTAGCACAGTGAATAAGGTGCTGGCTTGTGAACCCAAAGGTCGCTGGTTCGATTCCCAGGCAGGGCACATAACCAGATTACAAGCCAGGTCTCCAGCCAGGTCCATGGCTGGAAGCAGGTAAAAGGCAACCATACATTGATATCTCTCTCCCTCTCTGCCTCTCTCCCTTCCCCTCTCTCTAAAAAATAATAAATAAAATCTTTAAAAAATGTATATTTAGAACATATATATTTAAAATACATAGTTTTAGAATATGTGTATTTAAAACATATAAAACATTCAAGTTTTGCATTATTTTGTATATAATATACTATACATGTATGTATAGGCACATATGTATGTATACATGCATGTATATATATGTATATGAACCATCTTCTCTTTCTATAGCTATAAGAATAAAGATCTCTCCAAGTACCTTCTTGAGAAAGAAAGAACCATTCCATATAGAAAATTTAAATAGAAACGCATTGAAAGTTTGGGATTTTGGAAACATGAGTCTGCTTATATCTATGAGAATATTCATCTTGTAGTTTAGGGGTACAGTTCTTGCTGATTATAAAGCAAATCACTTATTGTCATTAAACTTACAAACTCAAATTAAAAAAAACATATTGACTTTTAATTTTACATGTAGCATTGTTTTTTAAATCACCTAACAAATATATTTTTATAGACCTACAAAGAGAAGGTGGTTTATGTATGCATGTATATGTATATGTGTGTATGTATACAGTATATATATATATATATACTGTATATATATATATATATATATATATATATATATATATATATATGTGTGTGTGTGTGTGTGTGTGTGTGTGTGTGTGTGTATTCCTTCTTTTCCAAGCAGTTACCCACATGCACCTACACATACACAGAGCCCACCTTATATGTGTGGTTTCCTCTTTCCCAAGCTGCCACTCCCAGCAGCCATTCAATGTCCCCACACTGGCTGTCAGTTTGGAGAGGGCTGCACATGTGCACCCGCACACGTGTGCACATGCATGCACACACACACACACACCATGCAAGGCAGAAGACTTTCATAGTCCGTGTAAAAACTCCCACCTGTAGCTGGAGGCAGGTGAAAGGCAACCATACATTGATGTCTCTCTCCCTCTCTGCCTCTCTTCCTTCCCCTCTCTCTGAAAATAATAAATAAAATCTTTAAAAAAATAAAAAACCCAAAAAACCTCTCACCCGCTTGCCACTTGGGTGATGTGGAAAGTGTTCTCTCTCTACCACCTCCCCCTTTCCATACCCTTCGACCCCCACCGCCATAATTGCCCCCTTGCCTCCCTTCTTTACAATTTTTCAACGGAGCCTTGCTATTTTTGTTTTTTAATTACACGAAAAACTGAATGTGTCTTTCAAGAGAAATTCAGTCCGTGTGTTGCAGATTCATTTCCAGTTAAATCATCAGGAGTCATTTTGCAATCTCGGTCTGGCAGCCAGGGGACCTTGGCAGCTTCCTTTCAGCCCTTTCACTCGGCGTGGAGATGCGCTGGGCTGTGGTGCAGGGCTCGGGGCTCCCTGCGGGAGCGCGACTCCCTTCCCCGCAGCAGCTGGGGACCGGGCAGGGCGTTGACCTGTGTGGATGATGTCCATTTCTTCTCGGTGGCTCGGCTGCCGGCTCTCCTGATACGGACGCTAGCCTGCCAGCCTGTGTCAGTCTCTCCATCTGTACACCGGGGGATGTATCACCGACATCTAGGAATTCCTTTGTGCTTCATTCACCTTACAGGAATAATCAGAGTACCCCCTTCCCAGGCGCTAAGAAAATTATGTGAACTATGTAGGGAAAGTGCTTAGCATTTGGTCCAATAAACATTCAATACCTCGATGACTGCTCTCATTATGCACGTTATTACCAGGGGGTAGAACGTTGCCCAGATGGAGAGCACCTCCAGGTGCCAGGTACGGAGCTGCTGCTTCTGACTTGGTCCCTGCCCACCGGACTCTCGCCCCCCAGCTCTCTTACCATGCTGAGCATCCCCCACCCACCCTTTTTGTTTAATTTAACTTTATTGTTGTTGTATCACATCCATCCCCTTTTTACTCCCCTCCATCCCCTTCCCCACCCACTCACTCCCCCGCCCTCTCTCTTTTTCCACAAAATTTCTCCTCCTGACTTTCCCTTCCAGGCTGCAAGTCCATCAGCTCTGCTCCAGGCCTGCTCTTCTCTTTCTCCACTCGTTCCAGCAGATGCATCATGGCTTATGAATTTAAGAACAACGTAGATGCTGGACCAGCTTCCACTTCTGTCCTGAGGTGCAGGCCCAAATGTCCATGTTCTCTTGGATGTTGCCCAGGTACCTCTAACTCTGTAGACTCATGCCCATGCCTCTTACCCACCTCCACAGGCTCCTCCATTGAGACAGAAATGAGAGCAGGAGGGACAGCCTGTGGGAGCCTGCGGGGGTGGGCAGGTGGGGAGAGGGTGGACTTTGGTGTAAGTCTACCGAGTTAGAGGTACCTGGGCGGCACCTGAGTGAATGTGGATGTAGGGACTTGCAGCTCGGGGCAGAAGTGGACGCTTGCAGCCGCAGGGGAGAGCTTCCCGAGACCCGGTTAGAATCAAGCCTTTCTTCGGGCTGCCAACCGTCTGAAGAGTTACAACCAAACTCCCGAAGTTGTCTTTCCATACCTAGGCCACCTGTCCCTAAGTTATTTACGCATGCTCATCCTTAGCTCCATCCTCTGCCATCCAATAGAAGTTTTGGGGTTTTCTACTTTATAACAATCTGGTAACCCTTACGTGGGGTGTGGAGCTACTCGATGGGGCAATGATCCAAATCCATTTTCAATTCAACAAACTCAGGGCTTTGGGGACATAGAAGAGTAGGAGTGCCCCTTTGTGTCCTCGCCAGCACTCGAGCTGAATGTCTGCAGATCTGCCAACCCAGCCAGGCCAGGAACCTCATCCCTGGGTTATCACCAGCCATGCAAGTTCAAGGAGGCATGGAGAATGCTCTCAGGGTGGAGCATGACAGTTTAGAACTTGAACGAAGGACAGAAATCTAGCTCTAGGCACCGGAGACAGACCTCTGACTTTCTCTTGTCTCCCTAGGGCCAGGCCAGAAGAGAAGCATCCCTGGTCTCAGCTGTGTTTCGGGGGTAGTCTGTGAGGATTTATAGCTGGAGGTGACACCAGCCTTCTGTGCTCTGTGTCACCCTGGGCCAGGCACCCCACGTTGGCCCCTCCACCTTTTACACCAAGAGGAAAGAGAATGGGGGTAAGTGCCTCCCATGCGCCGAGCTGCAGGACAGTGACACCCAACTGGAACCAGAATCCAGATTGCTGTCATGGGACGTGGTGGCTGCGTCACCTGCTTCAGAATCTAGAATAAAATAAGGTGAGGGCCTTCGAGTGCTAGAAAGCATCTCCGCAGGTTTACCTACAGGACACAGCCATGCAAGTCATCCATGTTAGTGAACCAAAGAAAACCATGCTGGGTAGAAGGGAAGGACCTGGAAGAAAACACCCTGCATGTTTTCCACGTCTCAGCAGCCAGCCTCTAGTTGCTCTTCTGCTGACTCAGCTTTTCTTTTCCCCTGGGCTCCTATTACACGAATATCCCTAAGAGAGCGCACCAAGTTCAGCTGTGTTTGTACAAGCTGCTGGGGGATCCCAGAGAGGGAGGGGTGCGCCTGGTCCCCGTTGGGGCCGGCGGCTGAAGAAGAACGGGATATGGACGTTGAGTTTCGGGGGTGAATAGGAGTTTTCTGGGAAGAGAAGAGGAAAAACCATTCACTCTACAGACAATAACATGTTGCAAAGTCGTGTTTAACAGAGGGTAAATAGGTTCGGCATGACCGGGGCTTAAGCAGGAGTGGGGGGAGAAGAAGAGATCTTATTCCAGTGTACCCAGTTGGAAGTTGATGGGAGGTGTTTCTTCCCAGAGGTGAAGAGGGGACCGTACCGAGGCTGAGACACGCGCAGACACTTTTTACGGTGCAGAAGGGTGGAGTACCTTTTCCTGCAGCTCGCTTGCTTGAGTAGACTTGAACCCTGGCCTTTTCACCCCTGGCCCTGTGCCCTTTCATTTTCTGTCTTCCTGCCTCCCTTCCAGTGATTTCAAGCAGGACTCATCTGAGTGAGCGCATGTCTTTGATTCCGAAACCCTTCTGAGAAAACAAAAACAAAAACAAAAACCCAAACAACCCAGAAACCCAGGGATTTCACTACTAGAAGTGTGGAAAGAGGAGGCTTGCCCGGGCAGGCACTCTGCTCTAGCCAGGCTGGGAGGGACCCGAGGGCTGACCAGAGACATTGGGGCTCACCCCGGGGAGACCAGCCCCAGGGCTCGCCCGTGCCGTTGCCTCTCCTTTACAGGGGGGAAAGGAATTTCAGAGCAAATATTTGTCACGAAAGGAAATGTTGGCTGGCTGCAGAAATCACAGATAATTAAGAGATATGATTTATCACTGATGATGTTTCCCAGGCACAGCCAGAGTGTGAGTAAATGTTTTTCAGGCTGCTTGGGAAGGCTCAGCTCGCACGTCAGGGGCCTCGCTCTGCCGGGATACCAGCAGGGCCTGGGCAGAGGCCTCCAGGCCTTCCAGTAACAGTTCCCTGGGCCACCAGCCCTGCCTACCAAGGGGAAGGTGGCCTGGAGGAACAGGGAGAATGTTGACTTTGAAGCAAGACAGACAGACCTAGGGGAATTCCTGCCTCTGTGAAAGCATCGGGCAACATGCTTAGCTTTTCTGGGCTTCAGTTTCCTCATAGGGAGAATTAACATAAAGGTTCTTGAATGGGGTGATTTAATAGTGTCTGGAGACATTTTTAGTTGTCACAAGAAGGATGCAGGTGCTACTGTCATCTGGTAGGGATGCTACAATGCATCTGGCCCCCGGTGGTGAGCCACGGTCAGAACAATGACACAGACTTCAGAGTTACTGAGAATTAACGGGATTGTGTGTCTGTACGGCTTGATGGCGGCAGGCCCCAGTTAATTGGTGGTTTAACAAGTGGTACCTGGCCCTGGCCGGGTGGCTCAGCTGGTTGGAGGGTCATTCCATTTATACCAGAAGGTTTCAGGTTCGATTCCGGGTCAGGGCCTACATAGATTCCACGGTTGGGGTGCATCATATGGGAAGCAACCTTTTGATGTTTCTCTTTCACATCAATGTTTCTCTCTCTTTCTCTCCTACTCCCTCTCTCTCTAGACCAATAACACAGATCCTCGGGTGAGGATTAACCATCAACCAATCAATCAGTCAATCAAGGTAGCTAAAGTCATTTCTCCTGCAAGGCTGTGAGGCCACCATTCTGGGGCGTCCTTAAGGAGAGAGGCCAGCCGGGAAGTGCATCTACTAAGAACTATAGTGAACAGAACACACAGGTCCCAGTCCTCATAAGACTTATTCTAGGAAATTTCCCATGAGCGAATGCGTTATGCTGTAGCAAATGGTAAAGCCTCCCTAAAAGAACCAGGAAAGCCTGCTAAGGGGCACAGATGGGGGATGGGCTGTGAATGTAACTGCAGGAGGGATAAGGTGGCGTTTGAACAGAGAATGGGAGGAAGTGAGGACCAAAGTCCTGCCAAGTCAGCACCCTCCTCCGACCGGGACACCCTCTCGCTGTTGGTGTGGGAGGGGGCAGACAGAATGTTCTCGAATGGCCCAGCTGATGCTGGCAGGGGTGAGGGTCCTGAGCCAGCTCCTTAGGTGTGGGGCCGGGCAGGGAGGTCAGGAAGATCAGCTTTGCCTGTTGGCCCGCCCTGTGGCTGGCCGGGAGGGTGTTTGCAGAAGGAAGGGTGGGTGTTTTTGAGTTGATTAGGGTCCATGTGCTCAGGCCCTGGCTTGAAGGGAGCCTGGCTGGGTGCCCAGGGTTGAGCTCTTGGCTCTTGGTCTCCTTGAAGGGGAGGGGACGGGGCTATCTGTACTCCACCCCAGGCCCTGGCGGCCGACCCAAGGCTGCCTGCCACAGCAGAGGAAAGGCCAGCTTCCAGCTCCAGGAGGAGTGTGTCTGGAAGCGCCTTCGCCACGGTTGGGAGGGGAGTGAGAACATTAGGGGGAGAAAAGAAAAAACACACCACCTTTTGGCTACTTTCTTCCTAGGTTCCCAAGGCTTTTTTTTCAGCGGTGCCTTTTCTAATGCCTGAGAGAAATAATCAGGAAGACTCAACAGGGCTGGGTTTTTGTAGGGTAGAAGAGGTGCACGGGCTTGGAGAGAGAGAGAGGCAAGCTATCTCCACCTCATCGAAATTTGCTTCCATTTAGCACACCTTTTCGGGGTCTCTTCTGCATGGCCAGACCGGACTGGACAATTCTTGAAGGAATTCAGGAGGCAGTAGAGATCCCATCTCTCTTGTCCATGGTGGTAGCCAGAGGACCTAGCATAGACCACGCTCTCCATGCAACAGGGGTGCCGTGAACACCAGGGGGTTATGGACTAGTTGGGAGAAAAGAGAAATGATGGGCAGCCATTCTCCATGGCCATGTAGTTGGGGCAGTTAAGATCTTGAGTGCGGTGACAGTTTGGAGAAGTGGCTTGGAGAGGAGGAGACTCAAGGCCAGGGCAGGTGGGGAGGACCTGGAGGCAGGTCCAGGGAGCAGTGAAGGTGGCCTTTCTTAGACCCACTCTAATGGTCACTTAGGTTGGAGACTGAGGATGGGATTATATATCTGCGTGTCCAGGCAATAGGACAATGGGGAGCCATGGAATGTTTTGGGGTTGGGAGTGAATGAGGATGAAAGGACTGTTCCTGGCTCCACACGTTTGCTCATAACATCCTCTTCACTTGTGGTCCCTTCCCACTCCCACTCTGTTGATCCATGGGTTTCTGCTGTCTCAGGCCTGGAGTCTTGTAGGTTCACCCCCAGCGACTTCTTTTCCAACTGCTTCTTCTCTACAGCCCAGTCACTAGCACAGAATGTTTGAGCACCTTTAATGATGGGGTGCCCTCTCTACCACCCACACGGTACTACAGAGATTGCTACAGGGGGACCTGTAGGTCATATCTTTCTTTCAGACAGGCTTTGCTTAGATGGCCGCGTTTCTACTTTTTAAAAATTAACCCTGAAAACTTAAATATTGGATTTTACACCCAGAAGTAGAAATTATATCTGGCTTCTCTTGAAATGAGAAGAAGACCTGGCTATATAGGGTGTACATCCTTGAATGGCAAGAAGTGGCTAAAGCTAAGAAGCAGCTGAGCTGTTAGACTGTGAGCTCTCCAGCGTTCTCCTGCCTATTATTACACTCATCACCTTCCCTTCCTTTGTGTAACCTGCCTGGCACCTGTAGCCTTTGGAGCTTATACAATTGGAGTCAGTTAGATGCGGGTACAAATCCTGACTGTGCCACTTAACAGCTGTGGAGCCAGTTATGGGATCTGAGCCTCTGTTTTCTCATCTGTAAAATGGGACCATAGCTCTCATCCATTGGGATCATTGTGAGGTCTACATATAATTACATATGTACTGTGCCCAGCAGAGTACTTGGACAGTGCAGGCAATTTATGAATGGCAGCTCTTGTTTTGACTTACTGCTTTACTCCCTGGATCTGGATTTCAGGAGTTCCTCCTGCATGGAGTTTTCTTGACCTCGACTGAGATGAGGGCAGTCAGGGCTTTGAGTTTGCACAGCTTTGGGTGTGAAAGCCCTTCTGTGCTAATTCGCTGATTACATTTATGGTGTGCCCTCTGCCCCTCCCCAGCCCCAGCTCATCACCCATGCCACTTCCTTTATCCTGTTCTGCATTTTCTCCCAGAGCTGCCTTCCTGATCAGGAGGCAGGACCGTGGCCATAGATGACCAGGCTCAGACTCTACCCACCCCAGGCCTGGAGCAGTGTTGGGCAGCACTCTGTGGGCAAGTGTGGAAGCTGAAGCCTTCTCCTTGTGGAGGCCCATACCCCCTTTTTCTGAGAGGTGGGGGCTGCAGAGGGACAGCCGCAGAGTCATACAGATGAAGGTCCGGTCTCAGCACTGTCATTTTCTACCCTGGCAACTTGGGCCAACTTATTTAACCTTTCTAAGCCTCTGTTCTACAAAGTGGGGCAAAGAAGACCTACTCTGCATGGGGCAGCATGAGAATTAAATGAGCTAAAATAGCAGCGGATTGCTCAGGAATCTGATAAGTTGCTCAATCACGTATCATTTGGGGCGCGCCTACTGTGTGGTAGGGACTGCACCACCAGCTCCCAGGGCACGGTCAAGAGCCTGAGCAGCTCCTGAGCCCGGAGCTCCAGTGGAGATTCCAGCACCTTCGTCCTCTGCACTGTGAGGACGAGAAACACTTCCCCAGGGCACAAGGAGGCAATCGGGGTGAAGCCCTGCCCAGATGGAGAACAGAGCAGGGCCAGGAGACACAGCAAAGAGTTGGTTCTCTGGTTTCTGGGGAGGGACTTCTTTCTCCAGAGGGGCAGCAGGAGGCTGAGACCTGCATCTCCTATTTTGGAGGCGAACTGGGCTTCTTCCTCAGAACGCTGAGCACATCCCAAAGCCTGCCCCACCTTCCCCTTGGGCCTTCAAGGCTGGGAAGCCTAGCGTGGCTTGGCCTTGGGCAGGCACATCTGTGCCCCATAGGACCTTCCTCTGTTCTCTTCTCGGAGCCTGGCTGGGGCCCCAGCCGTGTGTGCTGGGAAATATCTTGGTGGCAAGCATGGGCCAGGAGTGCTGTGGAAAGGCCCTCAGACTTCTAGGAAGTCCTGGGGACTTCGACTGGTGCGTTCCAGCAAGTGCTTTGCATTTTTAATTTTTCTCTTTGATAGGAACCCCACGTGGTTGGATTTTCTTTGGCCATTGTTTCCTCCTCAAAATGCATGCAGGAGCCCTGGGAGGGGTGCCTCATGGGTGCCTCATGGGTGTTGCCTGGCTTGGCCTGAGACCTCTGGGAGCACGTGAGGCACAGCGTGGAATGAACTTCAAGTTCTGATAGAATCCCAAGTGTCAGGCAGTTATCCCAACAACACTAATCAAGAGATGAGAACACTGATGGTGATACTATCATACATTGTGGGCTTACTACATGCCAGCACTGTGCTAATCTAACCTGCATTTTCTCATTGACTCCACATAATCACAAGGGAAATGTGATCATGCCCATTTTAGAAGTGGGGAAATGGAGAACCCAGGAGGTTCAGTGGTCCCCAAATAACAGAGTTGGCTTGTTTACTGGGTCAGACTTTTGAGGCTGTACCTTAACGACTGAGCTACACCTGCTTTCAAATGGGCTCAACTGTTCAGTGAGAAGGGACAATAATACTGCTATTTCCTCTTTTGAGGTTCAAAGGCATAGAGTGATTTTCCCAAGTTTTACGGAGAATGCTTCATAGAGTGGGGACGTCAATGACGTTGACTCTAACCACCTGGGGGACAGCAGCCGGACAGGCAGGTCAGACTGCCTGGGATTTGTGGCAGGAGCTGGACTGGTACCTCGGTCAGCTCTGTGCTCTAAAGCCTTCTGTGACTCCTGTTTCCCTGGGGCAAAAAATAGCGATTGGGTGGGCCCAATGTTCATTTGTGGGCTTTTCCCCCATAAAAATGGCTCTAGTAGTGCTTAGTTGTCTTTAATTTCATTTGAAACCATTTTGTTACATTGCATTGTGACAACTGTCATATCAGCTTGCATTAAAAAAATTTATCAAAATTGGTGATTTTTTCGTGTGTAGCCATTTAAATATTGAAGATGGAAGACAAGATGCAACATTTCTGGCATATGAGGCTTTATTATTTCAAGAAAAGTAAAATCACCAGTGAAAGGCGAAAATTAAAAACTGGTTCGTACAGTGTGCGGACGAGGTGCTGTGACGGATCAAATGTGTCAAAAGTGGGTTGCGAAGCCTCACGCTGGAGGTTTCTCTCTGGGTGATGCTTTACAGTTGGGGAGACCAGTTGAAGTTGATAGCAATCAGATCGAGACACCCATTGAGAACAATCAATGTTATACCATGTGGGAGACAACGGACGTACTCAAAATACCCACATCACTAACGTTATTGGTGAAAATGAAAAATGTGTCTTACGTTTTATGGAAAAACTGAAATGAACTTTCTGGCCACCCCAATATTTGGCTTGACCTTCTGGATTCCCACAACCCAGCGTTCTCTGTGCAGGCACCCCTGTCATCAGCGCTTCCTGCCCACACTCCAGCCTCACACAAAGGGTGATTCTGTCCTTGGAGTCCCTGTGGCTGGCTGAGAAGGCACTTTGCGCATCGCAGTGACCTGCTTTCATGCCTATTCCCAGCACGTGTGCACACGCTCAGCAAGAGGTCAGCTGAGACCTCACCCTCCTCCAACTCAGAGACCAACTGAATTCTGCGGATCCCTATACCCGGTTTCCAGCACAACACACACATTTCAGCAGGCAGAGTTAGCAAGCAAAGAAACACTTGAGTGGATCGATGAGTGAGTGTGAGTGTGCGTGCGTGTGTGTGTCAATAAATGAGTAAAGGAACCTGTGGGTGAGCATGAATCCGCCCTCCTCGGCAGCACCATTTCCAATACCAAACCCAGCCAGGCAGGGCCTTTTGCCTTCTTGCGGAGTCAGACTCAGGGCAGGTGGGTGAGGGGAACAGAGGTGAGGGGTCCAATGATTTCCCTGAGGCCTTTACTTCCTCGTGGAGAGGTAACCACGAAAATTTGCATCCTGATTTACAGTTCACAAATCCCATGAGCTGGCACCACCTCATTTCCCTTCATGTGGGATAAAGAAGGTGAGGTACGTGATGTCAGCACCAGGCGCTAGATGGGTGCTGGGCAAGTGTGAGGTTCCTTTTCTGTCCAGCTCAGGACACCCTTGTGGTACAGGAGACTCAGGCTTATGATCCAAGAAGCAGCCAGGGCCTGGAGCCCCTTTGACTGTTAGAGCGCCTCCGCTGGGCTCTCATTCTGTGTGGGCCTTATCCTTAAGATCTAGCCGAGCTTGGAAATATGCTGGTAGATGAGGTCAGCGGCAAGGAACTGCAAGCCCAATGCCTTTGCTTGCTTCACGTTTGCTAACATCCCAAAGATGGTGACACGGCCAACTGGGATTCAAAGGGTAAGAGAAATCAGTTCCACTTCTCAACGGAAGGAACTGAAAGTGACACTGCAGGAATGGGGGAAATCTGTGGAAAATCCAGCGATCTTGGTGCATAAGGCAGGTGGTGAAGAACAGGAGACCGAATAAGAGAGAATTACATTCTGATGGGCCTTGAGTGTCAGGTGAATGGGTTTCAACTTTCTTCTGTAAGTGATAGGAACCCGTGAAGGGATTCAAGCAGAGGAGTGCACGCAGGGCCAGCTTAGCATTTTAGGAGGCAGGTTCTTGGGGCTGTATTGGAAAGAGGTAAGATTTAAGGCCAAGGGTCCAGTAGGTCATCCATCATTCCGGAAGAAGAGCCAAGTCCTGAACTAAGACCGTGTCACTGAGCTCCTTGAAGATAAGGCTACAATGTGCTCATGTTTCTCGTCTCAGGGTCCAGCACAAGGTTTAGGGAATGTAGTCAATGAATACTCAGGTGAATGTTGGAGGAGAACAGCTACAGCTGGTAGGTCCTTTACAGGTGGGATGTCCAGGGCTCTCCTGATAGGTAGCAACAGGGAGAACAATGAGGCGGATGAGTACCAGGGATTGCTTATTTTAGCCAAGGGGGAGGGGCTGGGTGTAGAGTCGGAAACCGGTTGCAGGGAATTAGGATGCAGGCCTCTCTGTCCATTGTCTGTGGCCTCCTGTATGTCACGGAGGCCTTCTAAGTTGGCCTTGGGTAACTCACTTCATTCACCAGAGCCTCACTTTCCAAATTTTGTGAAATGGAGACGGTAACTCCCAAGCACCAGGCAATGCCAAAAATGTGGTTTTGAGGAGGAACTCTGAGGGAACCCCACCTAAAGGGCCCACTCATCAAGCGTGCGTGTCTTTGGTCAAACCTACCCACGTCAAGGGGAGGCTGGGTGTGATGGGGCAGGCACTTTATTTCATACGTCATGCAGCAGCTTTTCTTCAGGAGCTTCCTGGGGGCGTGCTCAATGCTATTGCCCGGTCTGCTTTTCTAAAGCAGGTCCCTCGTCTCCCTAATGAGATAATCTACTTAATGCCCCAGTGATGTCAAATGCTATTAGGCCCATTTCCCAGATAATGGATGTCCCATTGGAGGTGGGAGTGATTGGCAGGGTAAGTCTTGGCAGAGGCTGGGACAGAACGCAGAAGTCTGCACTCTGCCCTCAAGGTCATGGCCCTTCGCCAGGATAATGCTCAGATCTACTAGCTTCTTAGGTTTATTTAGCTGCAGCACATCTCAGAGTCCTTGCTCTCCAATATCTTTGTGGAAAGAGCTGAAAAGCATATGTTCCAATGACCAAAAAAGACATTCCATAAAAGGGATTTGTATTCAATCAAAAGGGATTATAGCTGGGACAGGCCAGCAAGCCTTGAATACTGTATTTTTTACTGGCATGTGCTGTAATTAATACATACGTCGAATATTATACATAATGTGCGTATTAGTGACCCAATGCACAATTCCTATGCTAATGATATTAATTGCATATTACCTAGGCTGCTTAATGAACATTACATAGGTTTTTAATGAGTGTAGTTATTATAATTGAATTCAATTATATTCCTGCTAGGCTTATGAAGTCAATAGAATAGCTGTACCCCACAGTGTCCAGGCAAAAGGAAACAGGTGTTTCTAGTTAAGGCAACTTGTAAACTGTTGTAAGGGAAAAGGAGAAGCAAGCCATCAGCCTGGGAGGGTGTGTTTGGCTGGGCCCTTTGTGGGGCCCGGATGGCAGTGCACAAAGCGGGGCAAATCAGCAGGCAGTGTATGCACAGGCCCGCTCCCCTGCTGCCCCTTTGCTGTGGGTTTGGGACAGGGTACAGGCCCGGTGCCCGGGAGCCAGCCCCACCTACGCTGTAAGAAGACACTTTCCTCCTGGCTGACCCAAAGCCTGAGGGTGGTTGCATCACTTCCTCTGGCACCATGGAGCCCACGTGACTCACACATCTGGCTGGCCAGGGGTGCTGGCACAGGAGACTCTGGACCCTGCGTTGCATCTTTCCTCTAGAATCTGTGCCTGGAGCAGAAAGGTAAAGCCGATGGGGCAGCTGCTGCTGTTATTGCTGCTCTGGCAGGCTCAGTGCTTACCTCCTCCAGACTGGGCAGCCCTGTGGGCTCAGAGAATCAAGGGGCATTGCATTCTGGAAATGTACCTTTGTGTATCTATTCACCCTTTAGTATTGTGGTCCTAGTTCCTCCTTCCTAACCCCCTCTTCCTTCTTTCCTTCCTTCCTTTAATTATGTGGTTAGACAAGCATATATGTTACATAATGTTCCCCTCGCTATTTCCAGTACCTCGATTGGCACCATGCACAATTATTACAATATTATTGGCTATATTTTCTATACTTTACTTACTCATGTCTATTTTGTAGCTACCAATTTGCCCTTCTTAGTCCCTTCACCTCTTTCACCCAGTGCCTTAATCCTCTTCCTCTTCTATGACAACTGCCAGTTCTGTTCCTCTGTATCTATGAGTCTATTTTAATTTTGTTTGTTGCTTTATTTTATTTTTTAGATTCCACATATAAGTGAAATCATATGGTATTTGTCTTTCTATGACTGATTTATTTCATTGAGCCTAATACCCCCTAGGCCCATCCATGTTGTCACAAAAGGTAAGATTTCATTCTTTTTAACGGCTGAGTAATATTCCATTGTCATGTATATACCATAGCTTCTTAATCCACTCATCTTTTGATGGACACTTGGGTTGCTTCCATAGCTTGGTTATTATAAATAAAACTGCAATGAACATAAGGGTGCATATATTCTTTCAAATTAGGGTGCTTTTTTTTTTTTTTTTTTTGGACAAATCCCCAGAAGTGGGATTACTGGGTTGCAAAGCAGTTCCATTTTTATTTTATTTATTATTATTTTAAAGATTTTATTTCATTATTTTTAGAAAGAGGGGAAGGGAGAGAGGCAAAGAGGGAGAGAGACATCAATGTATGGTTGCGTTTCACCTGCCTCCAGCCACAGACCTGACTGGGGACCTGGCTTGCAACCTGGTTATGTGCCCTGGCTGGGGAATCGAACCTGCGACCTTTGGGTTCACAGGCTGGCGCCTTAACCACTGTACTACCAGCCAGGGCAGCAGTTCCATTTTTAATCTTTTGAGGAAACTCCATGCTGTTTCCCATGGTAGCTACAGCAATCTGCATTCCCACCAACAGTGCACTAGTTCTCTTTTCTCCACATCCTCACCAACACTGGTCTTATGTGGATTTATTGATGACAGCTATTTTGACAGGTAGGGGTAATATCTCATTGTGGTTTTAATTTGCATTTCTCCGACAATTAGTGATGTTGAGCATCTTTTCATATGCCTACTGTCCATCTGTATGCCCTTTTTGGAGAAGTGTCTATTCAAATCCTCTGCTCATTTTTTTGATTGGATTTTTTTGGTGTTGAGTAATATGAATTTTTTATAAATTTTGGATATTAACCTCTCATCAGATGTATTATTGGTAAATATGTTTTCCCATTTAATAGCTTGTCTCTTATTTTTATTTTATTTTTTGATGGTTTCCTTTGCTGTGCAAAAAAATTTTAGTTTGATGTAATTCCACTTGTTTATTTTTATTTAAAATTTTTTAAATTTATTTTTAATAAAAAAAATTATATTCAGTTTTAGAGAGAAGGGCAGGGAGGGAGGAAGAAAGGGAGAGGAACATCAATGTATGGTTGCCTTTCACCTGCTTCTAGCTATGGACCCGGCTGGGGAGCTGGCTTGCAACCTGGTTACGTGCCCTGGCTGGGACTCGAACCAGTGACCTTTGGGTTTGCAGGCCTGCACCTATCCACTGAGCCACCACCCAGGGCCTTGTACTATTTTCTTGCAATTCTTTCTGTTTCTGTGGTTTCAGTTGTTACTTCTCTTTCATTTCTGATGTTATTTATTTGGGCCCTTTCTTTTCTTTTCTTTTCTTTCTTCTTTATGAGTCTGGTGAGGGGTCTGTCAATCTTATTGATCTTTTCAAAGAACCAGCTCTTGGTTCTTTGATCTTTTGCATTGTTTTTCTAGTCTCTATATAGTTGTATTTTCAAAGACCACTTTAGAAGTCTGTGCTAAGATAATGCGGACAAGAAAAGTTTGGTGCAGACAGAGGGATAGAGAGAAAAGGAAAGAAGGAAATATACATATTTTAAATCACAGAGAGAGAACTTCAGTTTTCCAGTAAAAGTTTTTGTAAAGTATAGATTTGCATGTCTTCTCTTCTGCCTCCCTCTTTCCACTCTTATTGACCACCAGGTTGCTAATGTTAGGCTGGCCAGGAATACACTTTCTATTTAGAAAGCTAACACTGCCAGATTTGGGCCCAAGCCTGGGGACTGATTCACTTTTGCTGGGATGACACATTCACTGCACATGTTTCACAATTTTCAGAAACATCAAGATTTATTTCTGTCGATACTCAGAGCCTCACTTTGCTGTCCACCTAAGGCCACACACTGAGGTGCTGCTATTTTTTCCCCAGGGTTTAAATGAATGGGAAGACTTCCCATGCCTGAAACATCACCCTTATTTGTAAGAAGAGAAAGTCTGGCCAAGAATCGCAGTGTTTTTAACCAGAATTTGGCTGGCTTTCAATAGCCACCTTGCCAAGGCTATACCAGCTGGAGGGATGGCTGTGAATGCAGAGGGGGTTTGAGACTTGAAATATATATATATATTATATTTATATATATATATAAATATAATATATATATATAGTATATGTATATAGTAGAGAAGGGAGGAGAATTGAGCATTAAGTTTGGAGTGGAGGGAAGAGAGAGAAAATTTAAAAAAGAGAAAAGTGGAAAGGGAAATAGTGAATGAAGGATCAGGAGAGAGGAGGGAGGTGTGAAGTCATTTTAACTAATCAACTACTATGTTAGTGCCAAGCAGTGTTTGGGGTACTTCTACACATCATTTTACTTCTTGTAGCCACTTTGTGGGTAAGCATGACTAACCCTCATTACTATTAATTAGGACGCAGTGGGGGTCCGGAAGTTGGAATACCATGCCCTGCTTTATGCTGATAGTGTAGATCAGAGGGAGGATTTGGACCCCTGGCTCTCTAGCCCCTCCCAGCCTGGATGGCTCTGCTGGAGATCAGAGAGCTTGACGCGAGGCTCCGTGATCTGGATGGCCTGTGACAGTCATCTCTAAGGGGGTTGTTTACACACTTAGACATTAAGTGCTTAAGACTTGAAGGGCTTGCCACATGCACAAAGCTCAGGATTCAGGCTATCTGGAAACTTTCTCCAGGGTAAACAAAAACAACCCCTTCAACTCCTTTGCCAACAAATCTCTCTCCAAAAAGAAAAGGAAAGGGAAAGTGATGCCATTTTTCCCCCCTCTAAAGTAAAGGTTACAACAACATTTTCTTTGGGCTCATACAAGAGCAGCCAGCAGACAGTTCTCTGGTAACCATCTCCATGTGTCCGTGTGGAAAGTACCTTGCAGTGACTAAGCATGAGTCGAGGTGATTCACTTGTCACTCTGCTTGGGGACTTTGGTCTTGTTCTGGCGGCTGCAGTGTTTTCATTAGCTTCAAACCCAGGCTCCCTCCCTCCATACCTCATACACACATGCACACACGTGCACACATACACATACACACACACGTACATACATCTGTATATATATGTTCACATATATACACATTTATATATAAACATACATACGCACATATATACGTATCTATATACATACATACATACATACATCTTTATCTCATTTTCTTTATCCCTTCATCCAACAGCGTTCTAGTCCTATTTTCAAAGGCCACTCCAGAAGTTCATACCAAGATAATGATGGAAGGAAAAGCTCAGTGCAGGCAGCAGGATAGAGAAAAAAGGCAAGAAGGAAAAGGAATAATGTTTTTGAAAATCACAGACAGGAAAGGTTATTTTTGCAGATGCACACCACCCCTACCCCTGAGGGTGCAGGTGCCTGAGAATGCACCCCTTTTCTTGACTTGCAAGGTAGGACCATGGGGAAGGGGATGGAGAGTTCTCTCTGGACCCTTATCAGGCCTTCTAGAAAGTCTTACCTGCTAACTTCCTCAGCAGCTGAGGAGTTGGGAGTCCAAGGCAGGGTTGGTAGTAAAGTAAAGCTCATTTACTGAGAATCCAGAATATTCTGGGGGTTTTCCCTGGGGTTGCCTCAACCTCCCCCTCCCCCCAGTAATCAGGAAAGCAGCTGTTGGTTTTCTTCTTCACTGAAACTGAGGACCTTACAGGGCAAGGACCTGAGAGCTCACGCACACATAGACAGAGAACACTGCTATGGATGTTCCATGCACATACGTGGGTCTCTACTCAGGAGCGAGACTGCAGGGAACTAAGGTGTTTTCAGCTTTTGGAATTATTGCCATGTAGGTTTTTCAAAGTGGTTTCACCAGCTTGTGTTCTTCACATTCTCCCCAGAACTTGCTACTTGCTGTCTTTTGCATTTTTTTGTTTGTTTGAGAATTGTATATGATTGGCTCGCCTACAAGAAATAGTAGGGCCGTCCATCTGCCAAGGTGGCGTCTGAGACACGCCAGGCTAAAGGCAGAAAAACTGAACTCCCCTTGACCCAGATTAGAAGGAATGTCGCAACCATTCATTCACATTCGGAAAGGAGGTTGCTGGGCTCAGCTTCCACTTTCCTCATTCATCTGGAGATTCTCTGCTTTGTAAGTAGGGCTTGAGGATGTGATGGAGGAAGTGATTGGGACTCTTAACTATTTTCTTCATTCTTGGGCCCTGAGTCATCTCTAGGTCATGGGGTACTTGGAAGGAGGTGAAGTGGAGCATGGCAATTGGGTGCCCTTTAGGGCAATTGGCTGGCTGGGTCATGAAAACCTGTTCAGGGGATTTGAAAATTCCTCCTGTCAGACCCTCCATTAGTCACAAGTTTGTGCTTCCTAATTAATGTGACAGGACATCTGGGCACACCTAACTTGAAATCATCATGAAAAAAATAACCCCCAAAAACCATGAGTGTCACTAATTTGGACAGATACGTTGAGTTTATGGCAACTGACAAAAGTATGGTTCTTCTGTAGTTAACTTGCCCCAAGTCCAGTGTAATCATAGGTTTTGAAAATGGCAAAAACTTGGTGTGATGGTTGTATTTGAGTGTGTGTATGTGTGTGTGTGTTGTGAGAAAGTGGCTAGGCTATTTTTTTTCAAATACTAATCTATGTGTGGCTGGGAAGGCATTTTGTAGATGTGGGTGACATCTACAATCAGTTGACTTAGAGACAATTCCCCTTGATAATGTGGGTGGTTTTAAGAGCTGAAACTAAGCTTTCCTAGAGAAGAAGATTAGGACTAAAACTAAAGCTGAAAGGGACTCATTGTGGTGTCATTTGGAGTTAGAATTGAGGGCTCCTTCATGATCACCTGCCCCCTCCTAACCCATTCCGTTTGAAAACACCAATGACGTATCAACTTCAACTGATAAGAACATTGACCAGCATTAAACTTAACAAGGTGGTCTTGTGATGCTTTTTTATAAACGAAGTCAATAAAATAATTCTTACAAACAACTCATATTAATGATTTGAAAATAATGGTATTTCTATATAATTGATTGCTATTTTTGTTACAGAATAGCCAAGGTAGCTTCAAAGATTCTATGACGTTGCTCATGATGACAAAACAAAAAAACACACACTGACGGGCCTCACGTGTTTCCACACCAGACTTCAAAGTCTCAGGTTTCTGATAACCCTGCAGTGCAGCCTTGGGTGGGTCCCTTAGTCCCTCTACACCTGAGGGAATTCTAGGGCAGGGAGGAACTTAGGAGGTCATCTCATTGTGACATTGACCAAAAGAGGTAAATCTCTCATGGCATATTTCCCTACAGAGCTAGAAAGCATTCAGCATTGCCTATATACCAGATCCTGTGCATGTAGGCACTAAGTCACAAACTCCAATGCTTCTAATCTCTGTAGAAAAAGTGACAACTTGTCATCTGTCATTTTAATACTAAACTCTGGGTTAGGTTGGTTTTGCTTACTGCCTGCCTTCCTCAGGAAGGTTTTACACACAAATTAATATAGAAATACCTTAAATACCCTGTGATATGCATATGTATGCCCATGAATACGCTGGTATAAGACACATCTATTGACATCAGAGGACATTCCTGCTGCAGAACCAGGACCAAGGGCAATTACCTTCCAGGGACTGGCAGGCTCAGTCTACTGAGAACGCATTCTGATCAGACCCATGGCTCTAGGTGTTTCCTGGCAACACATTCTCCTCCTGCAGGCAAGACACCCTCCCAGACCCTCATAGAGGACTGCACCACTCCCTTCATGAGAACCCTATAAGGGCTCCCATTTCTTAAAGGATGAAATGCAAACTCCTTAGCTTGATATCCATGCACCCCTGGTCCTCCATGACATAGTGACGCATGCTTCTCTTTCCAGCTGTACATTTATCATCCCCATCTTACATGCAATTGTCCAGCTACACACAGAATGAAGCCCTCCCTTCCCTGAACATGCCAGGCTGGCTCTAACAGCCATGTCCCCATCTGTGCTATTGCCCTGTCTCTCCTCTCCAATCCCTTTGACTCAGCACAACCTATCAATCTGAAAGCCAGCCCACGTATCACTTCCTCATTAAATCCTTCCTGGCTTTCCCAGGAAGATTAATTTTTCCCTCGCTTGCTTTAACATCAGGTTGCCTGGGTTTCAGTGAAGGCCCTTATCTGCACTGAATTAGTTGCTCTTTGTACAGTGACATCCTCCAGATGGATGCTCACTGGGGAGAGGGGCCGAGTCTTATTTCCAGTTGTGTCCCCATCGCTCATTCCAGGGCCTGGCACAGAGGAAACACTCAGGGTACCAGCTAAGGGAATAAATGAATGATAAGTGTATCAGTTCTCTTGTTTGTTTAGGCAACAAATATTTATTGTGTGTCTCCTCTGAAACAGGCATACAGCAATGAAAACAGAGGCATGGCTTTGTTTCTGAAGGAGCTAACAGTCTGAGCAGGTGAACAGACATAAAGTGAGCAGACACACCCATGTCCTGGTAGAGTGTGTTACTGTGTTACTGCTGAGTGAGCCCCTGATGCATGTTCTTCCTCAACCACGCTCATGTGGAAGCACCTGTTGTCAATCTGAGTCACCACGGGGAGAGCAGTGGCCCTGGTGAGTCTTTAAAACCCATAAAGCTGGGTCTGAGAGCAAGGAACCTTTGTGGTTTCTAAGCCATTGAGATGTAGGAGGTTGTTTGTTACTGCAGCATCTCTCAGCTTATCCTAATACTCAACCCATGGTGCCAATCTGAAAGGCAGGCAAAGGCTCCTGGCTGGATATGTGGGCTTGTGCTTTGGGACAGTAAGTCCTATTTTGAGGTTCCCAGCTAGCCTTCTGTTTCTTAATATGACAGCCAGAATCTGAATCTAGGAGTCAGGGCTTCTGTCTAAGCAAAGACCCTTTGGGTGTGCTGCTTTCAGTGTCATTGCATACTTGAATCTGTAGAGGGATGTAAGATCTGGCTGAGGTCGGTGCTGGGCTCTGACATTGGCCAGGGGTCCAGGCATGGTCTATCCTTGGGAAGGAGGCTTATGTAGTCTGGTCCCCCTGCTGAGCTGACTACTCCCAGGACTCAGGGCTTGTGTATAGCAGAGATCAAGACATTAAGTTCAGCCCTGGCTGGTGTGGCTCAGTGGATTGAGCATCGGCCTGCAAGCCAGGGGGTTGCTGGTTCAATTCCCAGTCAGGGCACGTGCCTGGATTGTGGGCCAGGTCTCCAGTTGGGGGTGTGCAAGAGGCAACCGCACCTTGATGTTCTTCTCCCTCTATTCCCTCCTTTAAAAAAAAAAAAAAAAAAAGACATTAAGTTCAATACTCCTTTGTGGTGGTGATGGGCCCCACCGGAATGTGTGTGTGTGTATGTGTGTGTGTTTCCTTTAAGCAATTCTCTGAGAAGACTCATCTCATTGTTCTAGTTCACAGAAGGGAAACTGAGGTGCAGAGAGGCTAAACAACTCAAACCAATGGCGTGGGCTATTCAGATGAACAGCTAGGATTTCAAAAAGAGGTCTTTTAGATTTTAAAACTTTGGTTCCGTCCACTCCCACCTCCCTGTAGGCATGCATTTCAACACACACTTCTTGAGGACCTCCCTGTGCCAGGCATCATGGGGGTACCAGGCATGCGCGCAGGACCAAAGCTTGCTTGCTGTGCTCAGTGAGATCACATTTTGGGGGGTACTCCAGGCACATAAATGGGCAATTAGAGCAGAGAGTGATAAATGCCATGTGTACAGAGCCCTGGGGAGGGATGGACAGAGATGGCTTCCTGGAGGAGGGCCCATGGGGCCAGACCCAAAGAATGCTGAAGGACACTTTCCAAGCAGCTACAGAGGACAGGGGAGGGGACTCTAGGCAGAGACTCGAGTGCATGCAAAGGCACCAAGGTGAGACACTGCAGGACTTGATGAGGAAGTAAAAATTTAGCTGGTGTACGGGTGAGCAGCAGGACAGTAAAAATTCACAATCGACCTATAATTCTCTGAGTTTTGTGGGGGCCTCAAATAATTTAGATAATTGCCACACATCTTCGTTTGGCTCCACATCAAAGTCACCCCGTGTCAGCAGCTACTGACGTTGCTGAGGACGCTGGCTCAGTGCCACTTACCACCACCCCAGCTGGACTGGCGGCAGGCCTGCGTGAGGCCTCAGATGGCAGCATCCTGAAGTACATTCCAGCCAGGGCAGCACAACGGAGCCTGACAGCCTCCCATGGGGCCCTCCACTGCAGGAAGCTGCAGCAGTTTTCAAGGGGTAGATTTCTAAGCATTACGGGCTGTGCTAGTCACTTTCCATGGTGTTTCACTTTATTCTCTCAGGCATCTCAAGTGGAAGAGCTTCTCTTTCTCAGTTTTCGGAGGGACTTGGCCTCGCAGGGTTTGGCGTGGCTTGTCCCCCAGGCGATCTTGCTTTCGTCAATTTCAGTTAGATTCGAAACTGAGAGCAATCGGCTATGAAATGGGCACCGCTTTTAAATACCCTTTCAGTTTCAAGAGAGACTGTCACCCCTCCCTGCGCCCGCTGGTGGGCCTTACTTTTTCCTGACCAACTTTCTCGGGGGGCCTGGATGGCACGGCCCCTTCCAGCAGCCTCTTTGCTTGGTCAGGGCACGCTACCTTTGCAGCCTCTTCCTGGCTAAGGAAGTGGGGTGACAGAAATGGTAACTCCTTCCTATTTTTAATCCTGGCCTATAACCCACAAAAGTCACAACTGGCTTCTGGACCAGGCTTCCCCAGAATAAAGGGAGGAGGGACATAACCACTTCAAATGGGGAAGTGGTTCAAGAAGGAAGAGAATAGTGAGGTTCAGGGCCTCCAAAAGCGGGCTGAGGTCCCAGGGAGCGGGCTGCAGGAGCCGGGCAGCGTGCAGGGCGCGGAGAGTGAACGCGGCTGCATGGGCAAAGGCCTGCAGAGCGGAGCGGGGAGAAGGGTGGGAGGCCGGGATTGGAGCCCCGGGAGCAGGAAGTCAGCGAGGAGCGGTGGCCCGTGGTATGTTTGGTTCTGCTTTCAGAAGTACAGCAATGGTTTGGCTGCAACATTCAAAGACCTGAAAATATGGAAGCAGGCTTTGGGGAAGAGGAGCACCAAGAATAGCAGCAGTGAATACGGGAAGTGCTGAGCCGAGGGCCTTTGAGTGGAGTCACGGCTGCTTGCTGGAGTCTGGCCGTCTACAGGCAGAGGAAATCCAGTTCTGAGCCGCTTTGGGCTTGTGGGGGTCATCATCCCACTGGTTTTCACTGTCTTTTGCCCATCATCTTTGCTCCAGACTTGCCTACATCAGCTTAATATACTTTACAAATGTTAAGGGCCATCTAAGAAAAGTGTCTATTCTATTACGTATTCATTCGGCATGTTTATCAAGATCTAATTTGTACCAAGTTCTGGAATTCAGAGATGAACTTAAACTCACCACCTGGCAAAATGACACAGTGGAGTATGACCAGCAGTGGAGAGAGGCCCATGAACAGAGCTCTGGAGCCAGGAGGAGGGGAAGCCGGAGTGGGCCCTGGGAGAGTCAAGTTTACCTTCCTGATGGGGGTGCACATGAACTTGACTCGGGAAAGAAAAGGACAGGCCAGACGGAAGGGCTGCATGTGCTGAAAGGAGGTGGAGAGGTGTGCATAGCCCCTGGTGGGCTAAGGTGAATCCAGGTGGATCACCAGGAGGCATGGAAGCCAGGCTTGGGGACCTGGATTTTATTCCACGGGGAGCTAAGGGAGGCTTTTAGGCAAAAGGTAAGTGGGATCTTCGTGCTACATTTCAGAATACCGAATTTATGATAACTGTAATGAATGACAGCATTGCGAATGATGATAGTTGGACAAATAATAAATTGATCCATGATACATCAAAGGTGATGGGAGGCCACTGCCATAATTAGGCCGGATTATATGACTCCATCATAGTGGGCTGGAGGGATAGATTCTCCCACTGGCCTTAGGGGAGCAAACTGCCATCTAGAAGGGGCCATGTGGCAGGGAACCACAGTAACTTCCAGGACCTGTGTGGGTTGACTTCCAGCTAATCAGCCATTGGAAGCTGGAGTCCTCATTCATCCATCTACAGAAGGAAATTCTGCCAACAACCTGATGGAACTTGGAAACAGTCTTCTCCACTGGGTCTTCCAGATGAGAATGCAGCCCAGCTGGCATCTTGACTGCAGCCTGTGAGACCCTGACCAGAGCGGAGCTGGCTGGAACTCCTGACCTGTGAGATCAATGTGGATGTTTGTTTAAAGCTGCCAGTGTGGTGGTCATTTGTGAAAGTAATAGATAACTCATACAGACTCTTCTGGCAAGTAAACAGGGATCTTCTAGAAGAATCTAGCTCATGTCAAGGGTTTTAGGGCCGTATAGGTACATCTGTTTTATGAGCTGGTAGTATCTGCAGCTGCCCACAAAGTGAAGTTGGAGAGACATTACTACCTTACCATGTGCCCTGGCCCCTAAGAGAGGAATCCAATCAGAGTCTTAGAGGTGGGAGAGGTAAGGGAAAAGCAAAGGTCAGAGTCAGATGAGCCTGACACCAAGTCACGGTGCCACCAGGCAATGTCACCTATGTTCATCTTTCTGAGATACCTCGGTCATAATCTACTTAGATATACCAAGAGGAGTCAAAGAAATGAGGTCTGCAGGTCTTGTCCTAGTCATTTAGCAAGATGACTATAGCATAATAGGTCAGTATAAAAACACTGTTTCCTTCTTTTTAGTATTTTGCTCAGTACCTGATACTGGAGCGCTAACTGTGTGGCATGGCATAGGTCTGTCACCTGCCGTTTGTCACTCTGGTGGTAAATTTTTCATCCGGATCTCCCTTGTTCTAAGTCACCTATGCACTTCATATTAGTTCTTGCTGTCCCCGAGGGGGCATTGTGTTAAGAATGACATAGCAGAAATTGATCTGTGTGGGACCAAGTCACCATCTGTACCAATCACCTTCCATGTTCCAGGCACATTGTCCACATGAGTGGAAGGCTGTTATTCGAGTGGGAGGAGATCCCAGGAAACACTGATGGGGAGGAGGTCTGATACAGGAGGGGAAGGAAACAGGATCAAGTCAGATAAGGACCAGCTCGATCCCACTGGGGAGCCCCGGGTGACACTGTAGACCACAACTGGACATGATCCCAACCAAGCAGTAAGGAAGCTGGACAATTAATTCACAACACCCCCACCGTCATGTCTGAGTGCGATAGCAGGGACATTAACTCTTTGCCTCTCTGTCTTGCTTTGTACATGGGCCAAGTGTACTCACTAGGAAAAAGAAAGAAAGAAAGAGAGAAAGAAAGAAAGAGAGAGAGAAAGAAAGGAAGGAAGGAAGGAAGGAAGGAAGAAAGAAAGAAAGAGAGAGAGAGAGAGACAGAGAGAGAGAGAGAGAGAGAGAGAGGGAGGGAGGGAGGGAGGGAGGGAGGGAGGGAGAAAGAAAGAAAGAAAGAAAGAAAGAAAGAAAGAAAGAAAGAAAGAAAGAGAAAATGCTGTGTTCCCATCACCTTAGTCTTGGGAGTACAGAGGTCAATGTTGAGAGTGCATGGGTGGGGCTTCCTTTGGGACAACTCCAAAAATAATACTCTAGACCTATCAGCGTTGTCAGAATAAATGCCTGGCATGTAGTAGGTGATTGGCAAATATTAGTTTTCTTTTTTAAAAATACGTATTTTCCTGAAGAAAAGTTTATGGGAAACACAAAAAGAGATCTCAGGAGCCCAGACAACTTTGCAGAAACTAAGGAACTGGTAAGAACCAAGGATGTAGCAAATATTACCCTGGGCCTCTTAAAGTTCATACACTCTGGGGCCCAATACTTGCTCTCTTCAGACCTCAGTTTCCCCATAAATTAAGGACCAGGTGGTAGCTTTGCAGTCTGGCCTGGTTCACTCATTCTGTCCCTATGGGTGAGAGAGGGCCAGGGGCCAGGGTGGTGGGTAGGATGCAGGCATTGGAGGCAGTCAGGTATGATCCTAGCTCAGCCACTTCTGAGCAGGATGACCTTCAGAAAGTCCACTTTTCTCTGTTGTGACCTCCACATCTGTAAAAGGGGGATAATAATACGTATCTCCTCTGTGGCTGTGTGCAGGATTACATAAGATAACACATACGGTTGACTGTCGCATTTTGCAGTAGTTGTCTTCTATACAGTCACTAAAAACAGCGAATAACATCACATCATTGCTTCCACAGGAAATACCAGGTTAGATGACTGTAAGCCTCTCATCACTGAGCTTCCATGGACTGATCAATGCTTAACTTTGTGGTATGCATGTTTCTGTTTAGAGACACCCTTATTTAATATGCATTGTTCATTCATTAATATTCATGAACCCAGGCCGACAGCACTGCACCTCATGCTTGGACAAAGTTATTTTTCCTGTAAGGACAACATAGCCTTCTTGCGCTTAGGAACACTGGACAGCACTTTCGTACTATACTTGGGCGCCTTTTCAAACAGCAAAATTAGCCACAAAAAGCCTCCAAATGTGAAAAACATGGCATTACATAGGCTGCAAGAAGGACCTTTGTTTATAGCATGAGAGCTGGTTGCCTTGCTCCACCCCAGCTGGGAACGTTTGTGTCCAGGGACTCAAATATTGTTGCTGCTCTGCGCGTGTCTATGAATGACTGTGAAAGTGCTAGATAAATAAATAAGTAAAAAACCACCGCCACCACGAGCAGAACAGTAGCAGCGTTGATTGGGGAGTTAAAAATACATTTTAGCCAGTAGGCGAATTTGCAAATACAGAATCCAGGAATAATGAGGATTGACAGTACTTCACAGTAGGCCTGGCACACAGTCGGTGGCTCAGGTAAAAAAATGGCAGCTTACTAGGGTGTCATCAGGAATACGGTAGAGGCTGGCAAAGAGCCCCTAGAGGACACCAGGAATCCGAGCACCCGCCTGGAGCAGGAGGAGAGGAGATCTGTGGGCATGAAGCCCCTCAAACCAATGTTTCAGGCTTGGCTCCCCTTTCCTGTCTCTCTGTCAGCTATCCCAGGGCTCCCAAATTCCTCAGGTTTAATACTTGGGCCTCTCTGGGAGCCAGCGGGTGAAAATTCTAGGCCGTACCGGGGTCCCCTCATTCGATGCAGAGGCTGCTGGCCCTCTGTGTGCCCGAGACCTGCCTGGCTGGCCCCCAAGACCGGCCCCCACTGCTGCGAGTCCGGGCCTGGACCCTGCCATTGTTCTGAACGGAGCTGCCATGGGCTGGACGGCAGCAGACAGGGAGTCTGTTTCCAGATTGCCGGGGTCACACAGGGGAAGTGAACTGACCTGCTTCATTCGGCACCACCCCCTTCCTGCTCTCCACCCGGCGCTCCCTCCGGTCAGGTGGCCAGAGAAGCTCCAGCAGGTCCTTAGCTCAGCTTTCCGCACTTTCCCAGGGGCGGCAGGAAAAGAAAGGGAACTCCCATTTCTCCAACCTTCCTTTGTGCTCAGCCCACAGCGCTGGGCACTTTCTACCACTGCCTCTTGGAATCCTCACTCTGTGGTGTCCAATGGCACCAGGTTACAAATGGGGAAACTGAGTCTCAAAGTGGTCCCCTGAGTGGCAATGACGTCAACCCCAACCTGGCCATTTGGCAGCATTAACTTGGCTACAATTCAGGGTTCAGAGGTTTCGCAAACAACATTAAAAGAGTTGCATACAGAAGCCCTGTAACAATCCTTAGGATAAAATAATAATCATCATCATAATAATAACAAAAATGCAACCTCTAACTGAGTGCTTTCTCAGTAAAGGGCACCCTATTCAGTACTTTACGTAACTTTCTCATTCCACTTCATCATTTCAATGACAATGTTGAGCTTCAGATTATCATTATACCCATTTTAGAGATGAGGCAACTGAGTCTCGGAGCTGTGAGCTGACTTACCTGAGGTTGTGTGTGTGTTGTAATAAATAGGTGTTCAATCGATGTTACTCTCCCTCCTTCTCTCCCACCTCAAGCAAGGGTAGAGGTTGAGAGCTAAGAGAAGCATCCAAATCCATTTGTGCTTCGGTTTGCCCCTCCTCTGTGAGACACAGTTCCCTTTGCTATGGCTTCTGGCCATGATGACAAACATGGGTAAACTAAAAACTTGGTTCAAATGCTTGGTTACATGCGATGATTTAGCAAAGCTCGCACACTCAGCTCTGCCAGAGTTCTCTGTTCCAAAGATGAAATGAGGAATGGGTTGCTGCCCACCCTTTTTCACTCTATTAGCGTTCAGGTGGGGTTGGGGGGAGGTGGTGTAGGAATTAGGAGAACTGAGACATCGAGAACTCTCAGAACACCGGGCTTAGCAGAGCCAGAAACGATACAGTAGGCACTGGCGCTGTGAGGACCAGCAGAGGAGAGCAGTGAATAGGGCCAGGGGTTCAGAAGCAGGGAGGGCAAGTGGAGAGCACCCAGAAGGTGGGGTTCTCCATGAACTCCCACACCAGCTCTGTTTGCAGTTCACTTTCACCGACCGTCGTGAGCATGATGTGTGGGTGGGTCCGTCCAGCTGAAAGGATGGGGACATGGGACATAAAAGGAGGCCAAGGTTAAACTGTACAGCTCCCCTTTATTTCTGAAAGACATTGAAGTAAAACATGTTATCCGAGTCTCCCCAGGGCAGGAAGATATGCCCTTCCAATACTTTCCTCATTGCCGTCTAAGATTACAGATTCATTTTCAAGCAATGATCAGTTTGGAGGGATTTCAACTTCCTGCATTTTCAACAAAACAAAATTCATCTTAACCGGAGACCCACCCAAGATAAAAATACAAACTTTTTCTAAGTTAATAATCATCATTAAAGGAAGTCTATAATAAGGAATTAATCTTTCTATTTACTTTTTTTTTTGGAGGGAGGCGTGAAGACATGAAGACAGATATGACGTTTCTGTTAAGCCTTTGTAGTTCTCCTTAGCTGGGGATATGTTCTTTTGGAAACATGTCAGGAACATCACCTCTGGTTGTCCTGGGGAAGGTTACGGTACCATGGCAAGTCCATCTTTTGCATGTCTGCTTTCCAACGATAGGAGTGCAGATGGGGTGGCCAGGGATGCAAGAAGGAGTAATGACAAGTGAAGGTCAGAACAAAGAAATCACTTCTTTAATGATAAATAATTTTGTTTAACGTGGATGCAAACGACAATCACCCCCTCAATGAGTGGTCCTGGGTGGGTTGCCGGGGAGCAGAGTCGCATTGTTGCTTTGGCAGAGGTGGTCCATCTTCGGCAGCCTGGACTACCTTCGTTGGGATAAGTGGGAAGGGGCTGGTGAGGCGGAGAGTCCGGTCTACAGGTGTCCCGAGGACCTCAGCTGCATCCACGCCACCTCTGTTCCCATGCAGATTAGCGTTGAGAGGGCATGGAGAGCATTTCCTCTGAAACCTGTTTCACAATTAGAAAAACTGGGGCCCAGAAAGCTTCTGGGACCATTTTCCTCATCCTGAATCTTGGACATATGAAGTATTTTAAAAAAGCCAACAATGAGCTTGCACATCAAGTTTCCAAGTATAAATCTGAATGATCAATGAACAGAGGGGAGGATGCTTTAACTTCGCTAATAACTGAAGAAATGCTCATGAAAACACTGGGGTGCCATTTCTCTCTTATTTGAAGAAATCTAAGTAGACCACTCAGAATTAGGGTGAGTTGTGAGAGAGTGGGCACCCTCTTCCATGTGGAAGCCACACAAGTTGATTGGCACAACCTCTGAAGAGAGTTTTGGCAATACGTGTCAATATTTGTCAAGGGTCTTCAAGATGTCCATGGAGTCTTTAACACACCAGGTAAACTTTTAGAAAGTTATAAACATATTATAGTTGTACACAAAAGTTTAGCTATAAGGATTCGTATCTCCTGGATACAAGAGACATGTTCCAAATGAAGAGACTGTTTAGATAGTACATTTTAGAATGGGATATTTTATCACCATAAAAATATCTGGGTTCTTCTTCCTAGTTTATCCCCCCTTCTTTAGCATCACTTGTAGTTGAATGAACATGAATGCTGATGACAAAAGAAGCAGGTTTGAAGTCCTCATCCCATCTCCTTCTAGATGTGCGACTTAAGCCATTTCGATTCCTGAGCTTCCCCTTTTCTCACTTGGAAAAGGACTTTAGACATAAATTGGAGGTGTGTGGAGAGAATTCCTGAGTTCATATGCAAGGATGCACCTTGTAAAAGTCTTACACTGTCCAGAATGCCTGATTACAGTAATTTCTTCTGAATACAGCTAAAACCATTGCCAGACCCTCCCCTTGCTATTTGCAGGATTATTCCCCTGGGAGAGAGGGGTGGAAAGTGGGGGTGGGGACACTGCTGTTCTTCTGTCTGTGGCAGAACAAAATTCCTAAGCAACATGGACCCCTTTATCCCTGGTCCAGAGTCTGTTCAGCACAACCTGAGTGCCCAGGGAGCATGGACACTAGGGGAATGGAAGAGAATAAGGACATCCTGTGACTGAGCCGTCCTCAGCCAGCAAGTGGGGGCTGTGCCCAGACCAGTGAGGGAAGTGACCTCTGACATCGGCACACGGAGTCCTCTGACTTGCTTAACATGGCCATGATTGCTGCCATAACTTTGTACTTCCTGTAACATCTGCTACATTTCTTTGTTTTAAATAACTCATTTTAAAAACAAAAATGAATTTACTTGCAAAGGAAATTTTACATCATTAGGATAAAGGAAAGCAAAAATAGAGTTACTTGCTGAAGTGGAAGTTAACCAAGGCACATGCACAATGATAAGCTAATAATGAAATTAAATTCTAGTTCTCCTTGCTTGCTGACACCTAATCCTAAGCAGCAAGTGTAGAGAGCTGGGGAGGGCACACTGGCCCCAGCATGAGAAGATCTCTTTGACATGCAATCCCGGGGATAAAAGGAGAATTGAAAAGTGATCACCCTTTTTATGAAGGTATTTTCTAAGCCTGTGATTCCTGAACTCATCCCCGCTAGGTGTCCTGCCTGATTTGTGTCCAGGCTTTGAGAAACGTTGATATAGGCAAAGTTCCTCACCATCCTCCAACCCACTCCAGGAGTGTGAAAACTATGTTCCAAACAAGAGAAGAAACTTGTTCAAAAGCCCACAGCGAATGTGTGGTTGAACTGGGATGAGAACCAGGGCCTGACTTCCGGTCCTACGTGCCTTCTACCAAATACTCCAGGGGACCTTGTAAAGGAAGGTTTGGTTTTAAAAGAGAAACAAGATGAGCAAAGACAAGTTCTGAAACACTGAGACTTTTGTCTTCAGGACATTATAGCTGCTTTTTTTTTTTTTTTTTTTGCATTTGTGGCTCCGCGTTTAGAAAAAGAAAAACAGCACGAAACAACAACAAAAAAGAAACACAAAAACACCGTGCATCCTACAAAGACTATTTTGAATGACAGATTTCCTTTGAAATAACCTACATTTAAGCATGGAGTTCAACATGCAACATTCTTTTCACTCCCTGAACTTCCTGCTACTATGTGCTGCCTTGGAGCGGTTGTGTTGGTACCAAATGTTGGACTTGCTGGGAGCCCAGGGGTGAGAGTCTTTGGCCTGAAAAGGTTTAACTGGTACTTTTGGGAACAGAAGGAGCCCTAAGGGTGGAGCTAGGGCAGAGCCCACACCCTCGTTAGGCGACTGCCAACAATTTCTTCTTGCCCTGCAGAGTCACAGGTTTCAAAGTCCTCAGGGAAACCTTCCCTGGCCCCTCAGACTATGTTGTGCCTGTGATTCATGGCCCCGTTGTGTCCTAGTTATCTCTTTCCTAATAATTTTCTTTTCTCTCCCTCCCCTCTCCTCTTCCTCCTCTTTCTTCTCCTCCTCCTCCTTCTTCTACTCTCTCTCTTTCCCCTCCCTTTTATTTGCTTAAATCTGTCTCTTCCACTGAACTGCAGGCTTCACAGGGCAGGGCGTGCTGTTATTCCCTGCAGAATCCCAGTGCCAAGTGCAGTGCTTCACGTAGAGTTGCCACTCAGTAGACGTGTCCCCGAGGCGTCAACACCCTGCTCGAAGGGGAGTGACGATCTCCTTAGGTGTGCATTCTGGCAAGGTGATGGGGACAGTGCAGCTCAGGAGTTGTCAGTGTGTGGTCTGGGGGCCCCTCGGAGTCCCAGACAGCTTTCCAGGGGGTCCACGAGGTGAAAACTATTTCCGTAACAACATTGGACTAAGATGTCATCTGCTGTTTGGCACTGCCATTGTCTCACGGGCGTACAGGAGAGTTTCCTGGAGGCTATCAGATGCGGCCCTAGCTCTGCTAACCACTGGAACGTGAGCCATGTTATAAAAAAGTAACTGGAAAACACCTAGCCATTATGGAGGTCCAGAGAACTGAGAGACCTGCTCAAGGTCATACTAGGGGTGAGTGGCGAGCCTCCTGGAGCCATTGGTGGGACTGAGGGTATGCTTAGCTCTTCCCAGGCCCAGGAGATTCAGAAACTAGCAGGGAGGGTCCTCCCCCTTCAAGTGGCCCAGGGAGCTGGAAGTCAGGCAGAAGGACATTTGATTGGTGGCTGCACCAGGGACCAATCTCTGCCTACAGGGTCCTGAGGGAAGTGCTGGCGGGAAGAGGACTCCAAGGACAGAGAGTTGACTGGCTCCCCTGGGAAGCCCTTGTGGGCACTGGGCCCTGGCAGCTGCTGGAAGAAGCTCCGGTTCCTGGAAGTGCGTATCAGCACATTTGTTACTGTCTTATCAGCAGAGTGCAGAAGAGACCAGAGAGCAAAGGACGGGTCCTGTTCCTCGTGACGAAATGCCCTTCTGGTCAAGTATGAAAAATGTTTCAGGAATGAATTCCCAGCCTGGTGTGAAAACAGATGTTGGATGCTTTCTTTTCTTTTCTTTCTTTTCTTTTTTTTTCCCCCTTCCTCTCTGACATAGTTCAGGAAGACAGGGCAGGAACCAAACGTTTGAAGCCCAGCTGCTCACGTGTGTAAAAAACCTGGGATGATGTCAGAAGAGAGGCTTCCAAATCAAGGAAGCAGGGACTGGGGGAGCTCTGCCCACTCCCCTGTTTTATGTAAGGGGAAACTGAGGCCCACTTAAGAGGGAGAAGAGGAGTCCAAGGTTACACAGCTTGGCCAGGACCCTCTGAGTCTTTTGCCAGTGCCTGAAACAAGATTGGCAATGGTCATAAAATTAGGGCTGCCAGTCTTGAATGGGTTCATAAAAATAAGAACTTGGGAAAACCTGAGTTTTTAGGATAAGGGCAAATGTCTTACCTAGTAATTTAATTTGTTTTCTTTTAAATAATTAAATAATTAAAATATCCTTTCTCTCAAAACCAATTTATGGTTATAAGGGAATAGAAGCTGTAATTGAGGCTTCCAGTGGAAAGAGGTCAGGATTTGGCATCAAGCATAACCAGCATTAAAAATCCTGAGTCTGTCATTCAACTGCTGCGTGATCTTGGGCAAGTCTCTGAGCCTCAGTGTTTCCTTTGCAAAGTGGGGCTAATGATGCTTTTTGGAGAGGGTATTTGTAAGGAAAGCAGAATTACTATTAATAGCAAACTTCTCTGAGCACTTCTCCTGTGCCAAGCATTGGGCCATGAGCTTCTGTGGAGTAAATGTGCTTTACCCTCCCAATAACTCAGTAACCTATGTTAAGAGTCCCATTTTACAGATAAGGAAATGGGGACTCAGAGATTAAGGACCTGCTCACTTAAGGTCACTAGTCAATAAGGATCAGAGGTGGGATTTGAATCCGTGCTGTCTGACTCAAAGCCCACACGAACCCTAGAAGGTCCTTAGGAGAGTGGAGGCACATGTAAGAGGTACACATAAATGACTGCCAGTAATGGTATTATTAAAAATAATCATATCTTATTTCACTTGGCTTAGGTAGCATTGCAAGGGTCATATTGGTCTGAGATCATTATTGAAAAGAAGTCAGGAAATATCTGAAGATAAAACCCGAAAGATTCTTTAGTATGTGGGAGAAGGAAATAACATAGTGGCCCCAACCAGGGGTACCATCCTGACCAGCTTAAGAAAAAGAAATAAGGGTTCCTGAGTGAATGTCTATGTCATAAAATGAATAATGGAGACCCTACGTTGAGCCCCTGATATGGGAGAACTAAACGATCATATTACTCTGCTTTGAGCACGGATTACATAACCCATTGGAGAGATAGTAGTTATCTCATGCTGATCACAAGGTCAGGTTGGCAGCTGTATATAAATATCTTGATTAAAATGAATGGATCATTACACAATAAATATCTTTAAAAAAAAACAACACAAATCCTCCTCTTGTTATGTGGAGCTTGTGGGAGGAAACTGGTGACAGGGTCCCTCCTTGATGAAGCTGGGGGCCACTCAGCTAAGACTTGCAGCCATTGCAGAGGTGCCTGGCCAGAGACTGTCCCGGACAGGCAGGGAAGTTCAGAAGATGCTTCTGACCCACTGATCTCTGATGCCTGGAAAGTCTCAGATCGCTGAAAGGAGCCAGGAGCACACTAGCTGCCCCTGAATCAATTTAAAGTAGTAGATAGAGCTGAGAGAGTGAATAGGATTTGCCTAGGATCACCAGGGAAATCAAGGCAGGTCTGGGGTTTCCGAGTCATTACTCTTTCCTCAGTGGTTTTCAGATGTCTTGGGTGGTATGGAGGTGCATCTGAGCTCATTGGACGGGAAGTTCTTGCCATTTAATAACCTGGGTTGCTTACCAGAAGGGGTGACTTAACGTATAACAAGGACATGTATACCTATCATAAACATATAGGCTCAATGAATGTTCATGAACCCTGCGACTAGCACCCAGCTCATGAAATTGGACATCACTAATAACACACTCCCCCATTTTGTGCTACTTTGTAGTCACTAGCTCTCCCCTAAGGGGTAACTACCCTGAATTCTAACACCATAGATTGAGTTTGCCTGCTTTTGAATTTTTAATCAATGGAATCTTCCGGGAGTTACTTTTTTTGTGTCTGGGTTCTTTTACTCAACATTACTGTTGTGATATGCTTTCATATTTTTGTACATTGTTATAGATCATATGTTGTCATTGCTGTGTAGTATCCTGACCTGTGACTGCATCATAATTCACTCATTTGCTGCTGATGCGCATTCGGTTACTATGCACAATGCTGTTGTGAGCATTAGTTGTTGTTGTGAGCATGCTAATGTGTGACTTTTGGTGACTGTATGCTCACCTTTCTAGCGGGTACATAATAGAAGTGGAATTGCTTGGAGAGAATGAGGGTAAGATCATTTCCCACAAAGGGTGGTGGATGGGGCTCTCCCGGAAGAGCAAGGGTCTCTGCTTAGGCACAAAGCTGCAAAAGAACAAGAGACATTTGAAGAACCTTGAGTGACCCAGGGGGGTGAGCATATGGTGCCCATGAAGCTTGAACAGTGGGATATTCCCTCTTCTAGGACATTTCACCTCTTCCTTCTCACTTCCATCTGGCTACCTTCTTGTTCTTCAGTCATTTGCAGTCAACTCTGAGCTCACGGTTTCCTGGGAGGGTGTCCAACAGCCTGCCTGGTTGGTTGTCTCCACTTAACTCCAAGATCGAAGAGGAATCCCATGAGCACAGTACTGCCTCCACTGTACTGGCATTGTCTGCTGACCTTGCCTTTCTCCTCACAACACCGAGTTCCTCAAAGGACAGACAGAGCAGTGCTGGTTCAGTGCCTTCTGTGTGCCCTCTGTCCAGGAAGCTGACCTCTTAGGGACTGACTCAAGAGGCTTCCTTGCTCTTTGCTTCTGGCTCTGGCCAGCGGAGGAGCCCTTTCAGAAGACTGGAGGGAGAGAGGATAGTGAGGGCAGGTGATCGTTCCCCTAGATCACCACGGGGTGGGCTGCCTTCTCAGCTGAAAGTCATAGCTTTTCTCCATAACTCTCCCTTCAGGCCTAGAGGTGCTAACAGTCCAGAAGCTTGTAGGCCCAGGGTGCTGTACTACCTTGTGGTTTCCCTCCTATTCAGCCAATTGTGTTTGAATTGTCCCTGGTTTGTGTGTGCCATCTTCAGGGACCCTGACTGAGACATGCATTTTATTCATCTTCATACCCACCTGGCACATAGCCTGGTGCATGCTACTAATTGATGAAGGCTATTGACTAAATAAATGAATAAAGAACTGGGAAAGGATGAAGATGGACAGGCTGGCCAGAAGCCAATAGTGAAGAACGTTGCATGCCCTTCCGAAAAGTTTAGACTTTAATCCTCAAGACCAGAGGCTGCAACTTCAATTGTCCATAGTGGCTGGGCAGGTACAGGTGGGGGCCGTAGCGAATGCAGAAGTGAGAGCTGTTTATACTACGCCTTCCCGACTCAGCATCAGCCTGTTGACGCTGTGCAGGAATCTGGGCCCCAACATGACCAGCTCTCCCCATTTGTCAAAAGAAATCAGGATACCGATTCCAAATTTTTTTCTTCCTGTGCAAGTTACGATTTTCAGTGTGAGATGCCAGTTTCAATGTTGTCAACATTTCAAGTTTCAAAACACTTGGCATCGGCAAAGGTAGAGCATGACTGGCAGTTTGGAAAGTCTCGATAGCTGGTGGGGAGCCACTGGACAGTGTGGAGACAGAAGAGGGGGGCTCAGGCATTCACAGTGCCGAGAAAGAGATCTTCCCAATAATGAGCCACAGAGACTCTGGACCTTTTCATCTTGGTCCTTAAAGCTCTTCACGTGCGCTGAGAGGCTCTTAGCTAAGAACACTCATCTTTCTCCATAATGAGTATTTTTTTTTTTTAAATAAGTTTTTTGTTCTAAAAATAGTGTTTGGTGGATTTCTCCACGTTAGGCAGGTTCCCAGCCACTTTCTCTATTTCTGCTTCAAGCTGGGAGCTCTGAGTTCTTTTGGGTTTTATCAAATTATACGCTGTGCAAAGGCATCCATTTCACCAACAGATGGACTTAATGTGCATGAAAATACATGCCTTTTAAAGAAACTAAATTAGTAGTTTCACTTCTTTCCCCTTTTATTAAAGACAGAGTTCCAGGAGAGCTCTCTGCTATAAAGTCAGACTTTACAGACATCAGCAAAATGAGATTTATTTGGATGGAAATCGGACAGAACATCAGACGAGCACTTTGCAACACTGAACCTGCAGGTTTCCAGTATAGATTCAGACGACGCTGGTCCCTAGGCCCAGCAGCACTCTAAAAAGAGGAGTGGGAGAAGAAGATGTTTGAAACCTTAAACTCTTTAAGAGTAAGAGGTTCTCCTGAAAGAAGAGGTTGATGGCTTTCTTGACCATAGGCAAGATGGCATGAAAACTAGGGAGCTGAATGAAGCAGGGGGTACAGTCCACGAAGCACTGAAACTGGAGTCAAGGGACCTAGATCCTAGTCCTGACTTTGTTACTAACCTCTCCTGTTACTCAGACAAGTTCCTTCTCTCACTCCAGTTTCTCACTTAGAAGGTTGAGGTAATAATCCTACCCTGTCTACCCCAAGAGGTTATTCTCAGAGGAAGAAAGAAAAGGAAATACCTTGAAGGAAAGCACCTTCTTTTCCATACTTTCATCTCTGTATTTACTTATTAGGATTATATAAACAATTACAAGAATGAATTCTAACTGAAATCTCAATCAACACATTGTCAGAACAACAGCTGTTTTTCCCCTTTTGCATATGCATCCTCCTTTTGTGTCTCCATCTAGACATATATAGACATTATGGTGCTTTTAGGGGTGTCTCATCAATAGAATTATGCTATAGATACTCCCCAGATTGGCTGTTTTACTGAATAAAATATTCTATGTCAGAATATCCAGATCAGCTACATTATTTGGGAAGGTTTCACAGCTGTCACAGTTTGGATGCACAAGGTTCTTTCCACCATTCTCTATTAATGAGAAATGAGGGCCTTCCAATGTTTCATTGCTACCTGAGGATCCCGGGTACACCTCTTTGTACCCATGTGAAAGTATTTCCCTCGGGTAGGTATCAAGAGCCTAAATTGCTTGATCAAAGAGAACGCACAAAGTTTTTATAGATTCTGCCAAATTGCCCTCAAAACAATCCACTGATGTGTGTCCCTGCAAGCAGTTTGTAAGAGCACACCTTTCCCCCTCCCTCACTCACACTAGATATTATTAGTCTTTAATTTTTGCCCATCTGATGAGTGAAAAATGAAATCTTGCTGTCATTTTTAATTAGTACTCCCAGATAGCTAGTAAGGTTGAGCACTTTTTTATATTTTTATTGGTGGCTGTGGGAGACTGGTTTGGTGACTTGGCAAATAGATTCACCTTCTTTTTAAAATTTAATGTTATTGTTGTTGTATTACCTCCATCCCCTTTTTGCTCCCTTCTGTCCCCTTCCCTACCCACCCACTTCCCCACAAAGTGAAACCCATGATTCACTTTTTTTTTTTTCTTAAGATTGTATTTATTTTTAGAGAGAGGGGAAGGGAGAGAGAAAGGGAGGAAAACATCAATGTGTAGCTGCCTCTCGCATACCCCCAACTGGGGACCTGGCCTGCAACCCAGGCATGTGCCCTGACTGGGAATGGAACCAGTGATCCTTTGGTCCTCAGGGTGGTGCTCAATCCCCTGAGCCACACCAGCCAGGGCTGCCTCAATTTTCCAAGATTCTGTGTTCTTATTTTTAAAGTGGGAGACATACTATTATCCACTGAATCTCTGTGTCTCTCAAAATTCATACGCTGAAGCCTTGACCCTCAATGTGATACTATTTGGTGAAGGGACCTTTGGGAGGCCTTTAGGGTTAGTTGATGTCAAGAGGGTGGGACCTTTAATAATGGGATTAGAGCCTGTATAAGAAGAGACCCCAGAGAGCTTACTTACACTCTGTCTGCCCCATGAGAACAAAGCAAGCCGGCAGGAAGCCAGGAAGAGAGCTCTCACCAGGAATCAAATTGGCAGGCACCTAGATCTTGGATTTCCCAGCTTCTAGAATTGTAAGAAATAATTAATTTCCTGTTGTTTAAACCACCTTGTCTATGGTATTTTGTTATGGCATTCTAAGTAGCCATGTTAATTTATATATATATATAATTGAAATTATATATAAGTTAAGTTTACTACATAAAATTAAAAATTGGCTCATATGATTATGAGGCTAAGAACTCCCAAGAGCTGCAATCGACAGACTAGAGACCCAGAGATGATGGCGTAAATTCTATTCCGAGCCTGAAGACCTGAGAACCAATAGGGCCCATGGTGTAAATTCCAGCTTGAGTCTGAGCCCAAAGGCAGGAGGAGACCAGTATCCCACCTTGGAGATAGTCAGGCAGAATGGTGAGTGCTATCTATTCAGAGTAGGGTACTATTCAGGCCGTCAGTGGATTGAATGAGGCCCACCAGGTTAGGGAGGGCAATCTGCTTTACTCAGTCTACCAATTCAAATGTTAATTGCATCCAGAAACATTCTTTCACATACACCCAGAAATAATGTTTAACCAACTATCTGGGCACCTCATGGTCCTGTCAAGTTGACACATAAAGTGAATTATCATAGTCAGTCTGGACAAATTTAGGGATGTGGGAAATTCATCTAATCTTCTGGGGACGGAGCAATCGCTAATCCTAATCCCCTCCCCATTCCTTGCCATTTAGTATATATTGACTGTCAAGAACTGGGATCTATTTCTGAAAGTATTTTTCTATTAAGAAATTGAATCAAATATTTTCTGTATTGTCTTCAGTAGCGGAGATGATTATTTTGTAAGGAAAAAAAAAAAGAAGATAGATTTGGATAAAGTCTCTAGTCATGAGCCCCCACAGCAGGGGGTCAAACCCAGTGAGTCAGTTGTATCAAAAGTCTGGGAGAGAGTTTTCTAGGAGGGTATTTTGGCAACTGTACCCCTCAAGCTAGAGGGAAACATAATAGTCTCTGGGGTTGGTCTTGACCTGATCTTCAGGATAACCCTTCTTTCTCTTTGGGGCCGGTGGGCTGGGTTGGGCATGGAGCTGGACTGGACACCACAAGCTGGGCAGCTTGTGTCTCCTCCTACTTGGTGAATGGAATCTCTCTGAGCTCTCAAAGCTGCTGGCAGCTCTGTAGTAGCTGGCTGCTTTTCTCTGGGCCTGGTGCTTTGGTCCATAAAGTGGGAGGTTGACTGCCATAATCTTGGAGGGATGTTTTAGTCTACAAAGTCTGGGGTAGAAGAACCTCTTCAGCCCCGTCTTTGATCTCTGATTCCCTGAGCTGAAGCTCTTACCTCTGAAGAGCCCCGTGCTTCCCAGAGTCAGGGTCAGAAGGCCCTATAAGGGTGTGCTTAGCTGTCTTTTCCCTGGGGCAGTCAGCACGCACCTTGGCTGTCTGCGGGGAGAAGTGAAATGAAGGGGGGCACGCTGACATGGCAGATAGCCTTTTCTTTGGGCCATGCATTGTTATGCATGCTTCCCGTGCACTCCCTCAGTCAGTCTCACAACCACCTCATTAGACACTATCACTATTCCCATCTTACAGGAGATAAAATTCCTGCAAAGCTAAGTAACTTGCCCAAGTAACTAATAAGGGATAGGATTCTATTGCTCATCTTTTAACTGGGGCCCCGCGTGCAAAGCTGGGCAGACACCCCAATGGGTCTACTATAGCTTGGCACATAGTAGGTGCTCAATAAATGACACCCACTATTACTTCTATAGGCAAAGCTCTGGGAATGCAGAGGGTGCTGATTGGGAGGGACCAGGGAGAAGATGCTCATCTTTGGGTGCATTCTGCCTAATGAGTCAGAGTAGGTGACAAGGGGCTCTCAGGGTAGGAGAGGATAGGTGTGAGATGTCCCAAGGTAAGGCTTCGTTCTTAAGAAGTCTCTTAGCACAACTTTCCACTTCCCATGGCCTGGTTCAAGTCCCTGTTAGCCTCCTCTTGGGCTCTTGCTTCTTATTTTAATGCCAGATTTATTTTCCAAACAGAGAAGCACATGCATCTATGGCCAAATGTATCTCCCAGAGAATAGCTCAAATAATAGAACTTCCCAGGCCTATGCTATCTTATTCAGACTGAGCTTTCCAACCTTTCTGGTTTGGGTCCTTTAAACATCTTATGCACAGGAAGAGGCAAAGAAGGGGAGCAGTTTAGACAAGAACCTAATATGGAAGAACCATGGACATGGACAACATGTGGGATTAACTTTGTAGGGAAGTGGGTGAGTGGGGAAGAGGACAGAAGAGAGCAAAAGGGGAATGGATGTAATATAACAACAATAAAATTAAATTAAAAAAAAAAAAACATCTTATGCACAAATCAGGCCATTCATTTGTTCTTCAAACATTTGTTGATAATCCCTTACTTTGTGTCAGCATTGTATTGGTCACTTAGACACAAAGTCAAAAAGACATTGTCCCTGTGCTTTGAGTTCACTGCTTTGTAGCCTTTTTTTTTTTTTTTTTTCTTTTCTTTTCTTGTACCATCGGTACAGTGTCCAGAGGTCCCCTATCAGGGGCAGCATACAAGTGCACCATCCCACTGGCTCCTGGCTAGCTCTCTGTTTCAGATGTCCTCCTAACACTCTCCCTTCTCTTCTACTCAACTTGCTGGTGTTCTCACTTGCTCCCTATGCTGTAAACTCTATCTGGGCTGGGCCTGGGGGATTATTTTACTCACCTTCGCCTTTCCCACAGGAACTAGACCTAAGCCTGTCAGACAGCAGGCACTACTACTGCCATGGAAGGCTTCTCTGATTGAGTTGGCTACGTGGATGTTTTCCTCAGAATTTAAACAAACCAGATCTTTGAGCAGTGGCTCTAACCAGTTCCAAAGCTGGGGTCACACGTAGAATCACCTCTGGAATGCTTTTGAAACTCTCAATGCCCAGGATGTGCCCATGACCAGTTGCTTCTGAATCATGGGGGTTGGAAGAGACCCAGGTACCCCTACTTTGTAAGCCTCCTCAATTCTTTCCACCAGGTGGCCATGTTTGAAAATGACTGCCTTAGAGGTTCATCATTTTATTCTTTTCCAGACTATAGGTTATCTGCCTGAGGGGATTTTGCACACTGGCTATATCATATATAAAATGACTGCTATAATTATGTCTTTAGAAGAAAAGCATGGTAATTTTACCAAGAAGAATCAACTCCTAAGAACCCGAGTGATTTTACTGCAGTCCAAAGTTCAAAAGTTGTGCTTCAGAAATAAGGAGAGCAATATTTGGCAGAACAAGGCTGTAAAAATGTACCAGCAGGCAAGTAAATAAAGAACCCAAGCATTCCAGAGCTCATGGCAATAAAGAAATATTAGCCCTGTTGCCTTTTTACCAAACACTAGTCCCCAAATCAACATTGCTCTGTCTGGAGAAGTTGGCCTGGGCGCCTGCCACCGATTAGATTGTACAAAATGCCACCAGCCAGCTGTTGAGACAGAAGGTAGTTAGAAAAGGGTGGGGAGGAGGAAGAAGGAAGAGCACTCCTAGTAAAATCCTCCTCTGACTTCCCCGAAGTGACTGCATTTATAATTGTTTGTGAATTCCACTGACAGATTCCTATGTGAAATCAGCCAGATGATCTCTTGAAATATGATGTGTTACAGGTGAAATTTGTGTTCTGTAGTTTATACCACGCATATACCTTTCGTTCATCCTTATCAGAATAGTGTAAATGCTGCACAAAGTGAACTCAGCTGTTTTTAATTCAGTTTTTGATATGTGCACATTCTCTCAACATTCTCCACCTTTGGGTCACTGATGAGTAAGCGATTAGCTAAAACGTGTGATAGGGCTGCTTAGTCGCTGGAAACAAGTTCTGGTTCCAATAAAAAGCATGACCATTTAGCAGGGGCAGCACCCCATCTCCCCAGCTTACTCAGTCATGGGTGATCCATGGACCTTACACTTGGTTTGGGCCTCACTGAACTCCCACATGTCATGGGTCCTCTGGAATTCTGTGTTCATAAGGTATGACCAACACTACATGTGAATGGGTGTCAGGGAATGGTGGACACATACATTGCCCGTTTCTCTTTTCCTTACCTCCCTGTTCCCCTGTCCCATTAGACTTTACAAAACAAACGTTCAAGGATAAAAATCATTCCTCATTTCAAGATGGCACTAAAAGAGTGTTAAACCCAAGATGGAGCCCTTCTGAATGTAGGACTCCTGGCAGCTGCCCAGATCACATGCCCATGAATGTGACCTGGGTACTGGGAGGAAAGATGATCCTTCCTGTAGTGAGATGGTGCCTTAAGTACTTAGTCTTCATCACTATGTTTTCAAGACAGTGTGTTCTTTTTTCTAAGTACTCTTACCTGATTTAAAGTCTTTTTATAAATGTGTTGGGGGCTGTGGCATTGGCTTTATGTTTTCTGACTTTGAAGTTGCTGTCAACGTAATCAATTTGCTTTAAAGTAAAATTTGTCTTGGGAATATAATAACAAAGAAACATGTAAACAAGTAATTTTAATGAATTTAAAGTGAATAATAATGGTCATGATGAAAATATTAAAATGAATAATGATTATGATTAACATGTTTGAGCATTACTATGTGCCAAGAGTTTATATTTTCCTGTTTAAGCCTTATTATCCTATAAGAAGGGCACTACACTATTACTTGAATTTTACAGATGATGAAAAAGTAGCCTAAAGAGGTGTAATGACTTGCCCAAGGGCATAAAGTCAGAACCAGAAGTCCAATTCTGTCCGATTTTAAAGTTCTCTTCTTTCTGTTGGTCTACAGAATCCATAGGAAACCAGTAGGTTTGCATTTGCAAACTTTCAGATCTAACTCAGCCTGAAGTCCTAGTCTGAATGGTGCCTTAAAGCAATGATAGCACCCTGCTTGACAGACCCCCCCCCCATGACAAATTGATCTTATATCATGCACATACACACACACATGTACAAATACTTATATATGTTTGTGTGTGTTTCTATCTGTCAAGACACAATACTCATCTCTACTCTGATGGGTTTTATTCTTTTCTTTTGTCTCTTTCAAATGCCTGTGGTGAGCCTGTTGATTTGATTACCACACTTGCTAATGGGTCTGACCTATAGTTTGAAACCCCCACCTTAAGAGATGTTGAGACCAGGTTTCTGTCGTAGAGATGTGAAGGCCATGGTCAGATTGGGAAAGATCCTGAGAAGGATCACACTGGTAATCAGCAAGAAAAGGGGCTCACAGCTCAGGCTACTGAACTGTTAGTCCAGATTAAAAAACTGTTTTTTCAATTACAGTTATATTCAATATTATTTTGTATTCACTTCAGGTGTACAGAACAGTGCTTGGACAATTATATACTTTACAAAGTGCTCCCCCCAATATTTTCAGTACCCACCTGGCCACGTACACAGTTATTACAGTATTTTGGACTATATTCCCTATGTTGTACTTTATATCCCCAAGTTTATTTTGTCACTACCCATTTGTAGTCCCTTTACCTTTTTCACCCCCTCATCCTCTGACCCCTCTCCCCTTTCCTTTGGCAACCATCAGCGTGTTCTCTGTATCTGTGAGTCTGTTTCTATTTTGTTTGTTCATTTATTTTACTCTTTAGATTTGACATGTAAGTGAAATCATTCTAGATTTTATGTCTGTTGCTTGGATCACTATTCTACAATGGCATTTCTACTAACAGAAGGAAAAATCATGTTGTGATCCTACAGCCCTAGCTTTAAGTCAGAACCCCACCTCAACTAGCTATGCGACTTGAGGTATGACTCATTTTTCTGAGTCACTTTTTTTTCCTTCTGGAAATAAAGGGTAACAATACTGACCTACTAGGAGTATTGTGAAGTTGATGTTAAGGCCCTGTGCTTGGTGCGCATTATGTGCTTAGCACAGGTGAGACAGGCCAGGCAACTTCAGGAGACTTTAAGTGGGGCAGATGATGAAGGCTAGCAGTCATTGTAAGGTGGGCATGAATATAATCTCATGTATTCCCAGAATTCAGTGCAATCAAAAAATCATAGGTGCAGAGTATATATGAATGTGGTATGGTGAGGAAAATGTTGGCTTTGGAGTGAAACAGACATGACTATATGTCCCAGTTCTGGAATCTTCTAACCTCAATGAGCATCAGTTTTCTCCTTTGTATATTGGCATATTATAACCTCCTTTAAAGAGGTATTGTGGGGATTCACTGGGGCATTTTTCCTATTTTTTCTTCTTCCCTCCTAACTGGACTCAGATACCTTATATACCTTCAGATTGTATTTTGCCTTTCATTATGAAAAATGTCAAACACACACAAAAGTAAAAAGCACAGTAAAATGACTCTCCATGTACAAATTACCAAAATTTCAGTCTTCAGACGACTCCACAGCCCCATCCAACAGCTTGACTGCAATCTCATGAAAGGCCTTGAGTTCGGGGCATCCAGCTCAGCAACAGAACACTGACATAAGAATTAAGAAATGATACATATTGAAGCATTTAGCTCAGTGCTTGCTTAATACATATAGTGACTGATCAATAAATATTAACCTGTTATACATGGCAGCAGCTGCTTAATGGGACAACTTGATACACTATGGATGGATAGATGCTAAAGGAGGGAGCTCCTACTTCTGGAGTCAGGGAAAAGTTTAGGAATGAGTTTGGGGTTGTACAGGAGAGACAGGAATCTGAAGCAGAGAATTGGGATAAGAGTGTGCGCAGTAGGGGCATAGCTCAAGCAAAGGTGGGAAGAGTGAGAGTGTGGTGTGTGTGAGAAACAGTTGGTGGTGCCATGTTCTTGGTTTGAAGACATGAAATTGAAGCCAGACCACAAATGACCCTGCTTCAGTAAAATATACTTTATGGAGGACTAACATTTCATCTCAGAATGCTAGAATCACGTACTCAGAGAAATAGAAAAGACTATAGCCATAAGGTAATTCTTCGCCCATTTCCACTCGTTTTCAGAGCCCTCAAGGAAAGAGTCAGTTAAGTATTCATCAAGATATTAACTTAGGTCTATTGTCAAGTATCTAATTATAAAATAGATAAGATAGACAGCCAAGGAGGTTCCATTTGGCCTAAGTCATATTGTATGACAGTCCATACTGCTCTCATTTGCTGGCGTTGCTTTTGTTATATAATAAAATCATGCTCCTCTCAAGCAGCTGGAAATAATATATTTCCTTTAATCTGACAGACACTATGAATCACACACCCTTGATCAGTGTTTCCCACTTTGCTTTAGCCTTCGGAAAACTCACAACCTAATTTGTGTCCCAACTGCCTGTTCCACAGTGCTGGGAATCAGTCTTCCTCGGGCTTCATTCAATTTTTCTAATTATTTTGCCATTCCCATGATTTCTTTGGCCATTTTCATTGTATTATATTGTAAACTTTAAAAAATTCACTGTAATTAGGTTTGGAGGAGTGAAGAGGGGTGAACATGAATGTACATAAAGGATCATATCAACTTGTGGAAGTAAAAATGAGGAGAATGAAGAAGGGCTCTCTACCTCCCTTAATAATTCAGCATTTTGAATGCTTAGAAAATATAAGAGAAATACAAAGTTTGGGAGATTATGGTAATCTACTTTTATAATGGACAAATTTGGGTCCTTTTGGAAATAGAGGTGTCCAACATTGAACTGGTTCTGAGAGGGTGAAGTTCAAGGTCATGGTGGATTCTGTAGAGACAGACCTGTAGAGACAGAGTTGTGGAAGCCATGAGTGGGATGATTAGTCAAGAGACGTGGCCTACCTTCAGATGAAAGCCAAGGGAAGACAAAGGATATATGGCCCTTTAATAAGGCAGCAATGATCCCGTGACTGATGGTACACATATGTACATTTACCCACTCACTCACTCTTACATCTCATGAGTGAATTATATAACACTATCTTGACTCATAAAATTAAATCATATGAATGGACATAAAATACCAATTTATACTCAGCCCTGGAAATGCTTTTCATGATACATACTTTTCAAGGATTTATTTTCTTTTCCTATTGAGTTTCTAAATCATTTATTCCCCTGTGGTTTAAAAATAAAAGTACAATATACTTGGACAAGAGATGTTAGGTTATAAATGTTATATGCTCAGGGTTGATGGGGAAATTTTGATTGCTTCAGGGTTGATTTCTTTTCTGTGTGTCACACATGCAAGATGAAGCTAATTCATATTATGAAATTTTATGTTTTCTTTTTTTTTTAACTTTTAATGAAATGCTTTAAAAAGATCAGAGCTGGCTTAACAGCATTTCCCAAGTAGAACACCATCAAGTACAATTATTACAAAGGACCTCTGAGTTTTCTTGTTAAGTGGTCTACACATTTACATGAAAAAGGATTTTTAAAGTTTCCTACACTCCTCATCCCCTCACTTAGTCCTGGTTAATTAACCAATCATAAAGAAAAGATGAAAGTATGTGAACCTTAAATCCTTGTGTTCTGGAAAAAATAGAGTCACAGAATAATTAAAATAAATTTCAACTAATGAGAACCAGAAACAATGACCAATGAAAACAGCGAAAACAGTTGGATCTAATAGGTCAAAACTTTACAGAAAATGAACAATGGATTGTTCCCGCTTGCTACTACGGAGCTGCTCATAGCCTTTGCACGGGTTGAGGGATAATCGGTGGGAGCAGCAGGGGCCTCTTGTCTTCAGAATACATTGCATTAGCTGAAAAAAATTTTTTTTAATGTGTCTCTTCACCTGGCCTCCATCTCCCTTCATATATATTCTAAGTTCCCACCCTTCTGTTGGATTCCACCATCTTGAAACGGCCTGTCCCTTATTCAGCCAGGTGTAGGCACTCCACCCATCCCCTGCTACTGCAGAGTGGGTGACTGAGGTACAGAGTTCCCATGTGACTTGGTTGACCTGGAAGTAGGAATGAATCCATTCCCTCTGACATGCTGCCTGAAGCTGTGTCTGCAGTTAGCAAAACCCATTTCCTTTTTGGAGGTATCATGGTAAGATAAAATTTTCCAGCCTACCTCGCAGTCAGTTTGGGCCTTGTGACTGAGTTCTTGCCAATGAAACATGCGCAGAAATGGTCTCTGCTACTGCTTCTCACATAGTCATGGGCACACCCATCACTTAGCGAATCTTGGTAAAATGCAGGCTTGGATTCAGTAGGTCTCAGGTGGGACCTCTGATTCTAGATGTCAACAAGCTCTCAGGAAATGCCATTGCTGCTGGTTACCTAGATAAGACTTCAAGTGTGAAGAATGTCCAACCTGGCTATTTTGTAAAATATCCTATGCGGACTCCCAAGGTCTCGCAACCATATCTGCACAGCTAGAAGTGAAGACCTCCGGATGCAGAGACCCCTGAGGGATGGAAAGAAACTGTATTCCTGCATAACTGCCTGGAGGAGCTCTGCTCTGGGGAGCTGCCTAACTCATGAGGATCTGTGAGAAGAGCAAGAAATATCCTTTCCTGGTGTTGGACCCTGGGTATCAGGGTTTACTTATTACCGCAGCCTGGCTTACTCTAATTCTCCCCCTTATCAACGGCCCTTTCTGAGTCTTTTCTTGACTTATGAGTTTAAATTAACCTTCTAAAATACCAACTTTGTGTCAGGCACAATTCTAAGTGCTGGAGGATGCAGAGATGAAAAAGGTGGAGTTCTTTGTCAAAAGATTTGGGAGTGGAGATAAGAAACGGGATCAACACATTTGAAACATCTTAGGGCCTAATAAGCCCTACTCTCTGGAGATGGAATTCCAGCTGTGGACATCAGGAAACCACTGACCTCAGCTTTGAAAGATGGATAAGGTTTGAACATGTAATGAGAGAGAGAACTGCATCTCAGGGGAGCTAAAAGGAGTAAGTGGCAGGAAGGTGCACAGGAAAGTGTGAGACATGTCATTGGAATCAAGTGTAGGATGACGGAGTAAAGGAATATACAATAGAAATGAAGGTCAGGGTTACATCATGGGAGGCTTTGGATGGCAGTCTAAAGAGCTTGGATTTTATCTTAAGGATGTTAGAAGACTCTTGATATGTGATCTCACTGGACATATTGAGGAGGGGAGTAGGAGCAGGGGGCATTGAAACCATTCTCCCTCCACCCCTAGGGGCCTATTGCAATAGTTCAGGTATGACTGCTGAAGCTCGAAGATGCTGAACATGAAGATGAAAAAGAGAGACAGCTCTTAGAAGCATTGTAAGAAACATGAGGTAGCACCTTGCCCGTCCTCACCTGCTTTTCAGGCATGAAGAAGCTGTAACTCTAAAAAGTTGTGTTTTGCTCAAGACTTTGAGCCAGGGAGTCAAGACTTGAACCTCCAGCCTCTTGTTCCAAGCTCAATATTCTTTTCCACTTGAGTATGTTATTGCCAGTGTCATAAGAACCCTCTAGAATTTCCCTTGGTGAGCCTGCATTGAATCTCAGTGCAGCATAATTCACACCTCAAATTTGGCCACCTCTGCAAATTTTTAATGACATACTTTGAGTCAATCAATTGGGAAATTTATTGAAACTCTATTTTACTTTGACCTGCCAGCAGCAAGTTTAATACTCACTTTTACCAACTACATTCCACTCCCAAGGGACTTCAATCAAACTTGCTGCTACCTTTTGGGGTCTGTGCCAGACCTAGATGAGAGGTTTTAGGAGGGATATTTCTACCCCTGTGAGGGTTCCCTTTGTCCTACAGCTGGCCAGGTAAGAGGGGTGAAGAATCATTTTTCACTCTCACTCCCCATCCTTATTTTTCCTTGATTCCCAGTTGGAGCCGATAGGAAAGAAGTCCTATACACCAATAAATGAGTTCAGGTGGTAGATTATGCTTAGGGACAACTGCGGGAAGATGCTCTTTCTCATGGACCTTCAAAATCACACTGTCTAGAGGTGGCAAAAGGGGAGGCTAGGTTTGCATTGAGATCTGTCGCCTACTGGCCATATGATCTGGAACAAGTAATTTAACATCTCAGAGCCAAGGTTCTCATGGTCTCAGGTGGAGATGGAGATTCTCTGCCAGAACAGCATGAAGGTTCCATAAGATTCCAGTGATGAAGTTCTGAGCACAGTGTGAGGTCCAATCAGAGTTATGCTGCTTTTCCAACCCTCGAGTATACTAACAAGATAGCCTTAGTTGCTATAACAAATCTGAAAGTTTCAGAGGCTTTAGAATAATAAAGCATTACTTCTCACTCATCTACGTGGGTGTTCTTGGTCCCCAGGCAGCCCTCCACATGGTGAGTCAGAGCTCCAAGTGACTTCTATTTGTGACTTTTGTCTCTCTAGGGTGAAAAAAAGAGGATGATGAGAGCACACCTTGGCTGGCGCAGGAGAGAGACACATTACTTCCATCCATCAATGAGAAGTGGTCACATGACCCCCACAAGAAGCAAGTGGTGCTGGAAAAGGAGCTCACTGACATGACACCATGTCCCAGTGACAATTCCAGGCTGTGAAAGGGAAGTAAGTAGGAATCTCTGGGGAGCAGTGAGCCATCTCTGCCCCAGGTGGGGCAATACTGAGGCAGGATTGGGCTGGGGACCAGGACGTTGGGTTTATAGTGGTGAAAACAACATTTCAGATTCACATTTCTTTCCTCTCAGCTGTTTCTAGAGCTCACTCTGGCAGATCCTGCCCCCATCAGAACCTGGCTGTGAGCAAGAAAACATCTGTGGTTGGAAAGTGGGGGTGGTGATTCAGGCCTGTGTGGGACTTGGAGAGGAGGCCCTGAGCCCTTTGCCCAACAAACAGCTCCCTCCTGCAAGGCGGCGAGAGGTCATCTGTCTGCCTGCTTTGACACTTTTACCCAGTGACCTATGGGGCTTCAGACACCTTCCCGGTAAGTTGGACTGGGCTGGGCACACACTGTCCTTGGATTTGACCATAACTGACTCATTAAAGGTCGGAGTGAAAGGAGAAAGAAGGCAAACAGACAAAGGGACACTGAGGATGTTGCCATCCCAGACCTGTGTGGTGTAAACAGGCTGTCTGCCAAGAAAATAGCCTGCATGTAGGTCGGAATCGGAGCCTTGACAGCTCATGCCCAGAGCCTTTGACTATGGCATATTGTGTTTAAGTGGGGCATGCTGCCCACAACCAGGGCATGGGGAGAGGCAGGATGGTGTGTGTGTGTGTGTGTGTGTGTGTGTGTGTTGGGGGGAGAATACAGCTTTGAAATAACATACAATTGGTCCCTACCACTAATTTAGCTTTGTGACCTTGGATAAAAGTCACTCTTTCTAAGGCTGTTTCCCTATCTGTAAAATTGGCATAACACTATGGACCTCAAATGATTTAGAACAGTGCCAGCACATAGATATACAAGTACTTTTTTCTCTGTTACTACTCCAAGTTAATTAATATGAGTAATAGTCAATAGCCACCATTCCTTGAGCATCTTTTATGAGCTATTTAGTCCTTGCAACAATTATGAGATAGATGGTATTATTTCCATTGTATAGGTTTGGACACTGAGGCTTGGAGACTATACCAGAGATGGTGACTTTGATCTTTCTCCTCACTGGGGATAAATAACAGAGCAAAAAAGAATCAAAAGAAACATGGGGAAGAATAAAGGTCAAGTAGAGGAAGTCTGGAGGCATAGTCTCTAACTCCTATCTAGCCTTGCATAATAGAATTTCCATCTTAATCTACTTTCCTCCTTTTTATTCATTTGTATGTTCATTCATCAATCCATCTCTTACTAATGAACAAAAACTTGCTGTGAATATCCTATGCCCTAGAGTCTTAATAGTCTCAATTGTGGTGCCTGGGCCAGAAGTGTTAGCATTACCTGAGGGGTTGTTAAAAATGCAAAATTTTAAGGCCCACTCCAGGCTGGCTGAATGGGAATCTGCATTCTAACAAGATTCCCAGATAATTCATAACATATATTAAGGATTGCTGGCCCTGGCTGGTGGCACAGAGGATAAGGCACCAGCCTGTGAACTCAAAAGTCGCTGGTTCAATTCCCAGCCAGGGCACATAACCAGTTTGCAAGCCAGGTCCATAGCTGGAGGCAGGTGAAAGGCAACCATACATTGATGTCTCTCTCCCTCTCTGTCTCCCTTCCTTTTCCTCTTTCTAAAAATAATAAATAAAATCTTGAAAAAAAAAAAGGATTGCAAATCACTGTCCTTGATGCTTCTGTATAGGCAGAAACATTTACGGAGGCAGCCCCTCATCCCTAGACCCCTGTCTTTCTAGTCCACACAAGGAATAGTGGGTAATTTCTAGAATAGGCTTTCCTTGAACTTGCATATCCCTGGGATTGTCTAGAGGCTAAGTGACCCCTCCACCCCAGAGGTGTGGTGTGGGATGAACACCTGGGCCTTGACAGAATGGGAGGTTCAGCAATAAAAGGCTGTGACCTTAGAAATTGGGGCCTATTATCTCCTTCTCATCTGCTGCATCCAACTTGTGGCCCCAGGGCTTCTGTTGAAGGGGGAGGGGCAGCATCTGTAGCCTGAGACCTCTGCCCATGCTTTCCAAAATATTTCTTGTATCACTATAGCACTTACAACTAACCCATAGTTAATTTTAGCATCAAAATCATTCACACAATTGTTGATTAGGCTGGGGTAGTGATTCTGTGGCATTAGGATGGCTCTGCTCTATCTATCCAACTGGGGCTGGGGGTTGATTACATTTGGGATTCTAGAGTCATGAACTATGAAAAATGGGAAAGGCCATTTGGCACTTTCTGCCCCATTTGGAAGAGGTTGGCTATTTAATAGGCAGCAATTCAGGATTAGGCCAGAGGAGTGAGGGCTGGGCATGCATTAAGTTTGTTCCCATGAACACTCTTGGGACCAATATTGACAATTAGGGAGTATCTGTCACATGCCAGGCACCAGGAGGAGTGATGAAATGTCACCTTGAGAAATTCCTCTGATACCTTGGTTAGACAGCATCATGCCCGTTTTCAGAAGAGGGAACTGAGACACTGCTCAGAGACACTGTTGCTTGCCCAGAATCACAGAGGCAGCGAATGGTAGTGCAGACATTTTCCAGTACTCGGAGTAGGAATGGAAACAAGGAGAAACCATGCCTTTTCACAAGTAGGAATAGGAGTTAATATTCAAGAAAAGAAAAACCTCATTAACGGGCTTCTGGAATGTATTCCTTGGACTATTACTCTTTTGCCACTTCCAGGGGGAAGCAGGAGAAGAGTAGGAGGGTGGACAAAGTTAGTCAAATATGAGCGGGGGTGAGCTTGGATATGCTCCCTCTTGTTCCCAATATATCAGATCCATCCCGCTCCTCAGCTTCCCCGCTGCAGCAAAAGTTGCATGGGCTCACTGTGGACCAAGAAAGTGGCCGGACCTGGATGAAGCTCACCATCTCAGTGTTTGCCCACCACCACCAGCTTTCAGTCTGTGGGTGATAATTGCAGAGCAGACCTTTTCTGATTGCTCAGTATGTGCCCTAGGAAGTCCAATGGACCAGTCAGGAAGCCTTGCCACTGGTTTCTGAGCCAGGCTCTGTTTCAGAAGCCTGGTCTGGAAGCTGAGAGCCTTGTGGAGGACAAAAGGAACCATGCTGAGGGCTGAGTGTCACAGGAAAGTGCTAGTTCTCTGTTAACTGAGCACAAAGGAATTGCTAATTCTACATGTTAATTAGGCTGCCCTAGATGTACACTATTCCTTTGGGAACATAGAGTGGGGTGAATGTAAACTGAGATGTAGATTAGGATCTCTGACTCCTCCATGGATAGGCTCACTGATTTTTGCCATGTCAAGTAACCTCTGAGTCTTGGATGGCTTCATTTGTTAAGTAGGACGTTCAACTTTCTGAACTTTCTGGTTCAGGCCATGACTCTGAACAGAAATTCAATCCATAGCTGCTGTGATTATTCCATTTTTCTTCATAAAGATAACACAAGTATAAAAACATTTAGATTCATTTGTATTCATTACAGTATTTTCCCTTGCAAGTTATAGAACCCCAATTTAAAACTAGTCTAAGCATAAATGAACAAGCAAATGCAATTTTGTGTCTCTGGCAAGTCCAGCAACGACTTCCTGAAGATATAGCTAGGTTCAGGGGTTCCAACAGTTGTCCTTCTGGGTATTGACTGGGCTCTGACCACCTACAGCTCCAGATTCCCATGCTTTCCAGCTTAATAGTTTCTATTGCCCATTTATCAAGTGAGGCATGACTTCGATTGGCCTTACTTAGATTAGACAACTTCACCTGGACCAGTCACTATTGCCAGAGGAGTTGGGCACTGAGACTGGTTGATCCGGAGTCACACAGCCCAGCCAGCCTCGGGGTCAGAAAAGGGATGCTGGTAGATGAGGAGATCAGTAGCTCTGTTGCCTAGAAACAGAGGAAGAAGGGAGTTGCCCGAGGCAGTAAAATGGAGGCGGGGCAGATAAAAACAAAGGTGTCTACTCATCTCAAGTGTGCTAGGGAAGGAAAGGACTTGCTCCTGGTTCTTCCTTAGGTCTCCCCCTATGAGTCAGTGTTAGTCCTAAAACTGTGGTTTCCAAAGTCATTAAAGTGAACACTATTGGTTCAGAAACACGTATGTATAACTTTCAAGCAAAGTGGAAAAACTTTCAGAAGACGGGAAGCGTTGCTGTTGAGCTGTGCTCATCTGAACTGTAGGTAGCAATCCCAAGCTATGTCTGTCACTTTGGCTTCGGACAGATGGGACTCAGGGCAAAATTTCACTCATTCAGTGGGGGATCATGAGGATGTCCCCTGCTCTGCTTGCTTTTAGATCAATGTGCACATCAGGATAGGTACTCTGTGAGCTGTGTAGCCAAACTCTGAGAGCCAAGCTAGCCAATGTCACATGAAAAGTATTTTGGTTCTATAAGCTTTCAACTTGTCTGCTTTCTTGGATGACTTGGGGGTACTGTGTAGCTTGAAACGGAGGAGGTCAGAACTGCCTTTGCAAATTGATCAGGGAAAGACCTCTTTGTTTCTCTTTCTACCCTTGTCAGTCCTTTGTGGTTGTGGTGGTAGGAACCGCGGTCTTCTGAACTTTTTTCCCAGTAGTTATTCCATTTGTTTCACAAATAGTTGTTGAACACCTGTTTCATGTAACAGGCTGTGTTCCAATGAAGCCCACACATGTAAGCCAGATGTGAGCTGTCCTTCACGTCTGACTCTGCCTCTTCACGTCCTCCCCCTGTTTCCACCCTGCCCAATGTGGAGATGGCTTCCAGCACCTTTTTACTCAAAGCTCCTAAGAAGGGATGGAGGAGGGAGATTGCTCCGTGCATCTTGGAGTCAACAATTTACAACATTCTCTTAAAATAGTTTTATTCCTCCGAGCTGGTTCAGGGACATGGACATAGGCTGGGGTCGTGGGGTGTCTGCTTTGCCTTTTTCGCAGCCTTGCTGGTTCCAGGTTCCTCCATCCCAGTACCCACTCCCCTCCCCCACACTCCCAAATGTTCAGCCCTTTCTTATGAAACAGGATGATTCATCGCAATCTCAACTTTGACCTCCAATCTTGTTCAGGTAAATGGCATCACAAGGCTTGAAAGACTAAAGGATTTATCAGGCCTCATTTAGAACATAAGGATATTTCTCAAGTGTGAACTGGGAGACCTGCTCCAGGATACTGGTTAAGAATGAAAATATGACAATTTCTTTGGGAAACAGTGGTGGTTCTCAATCTGTCTGCCTATAAGGATTATGTGGAGAAGCGTTTGTTTTGTTTTTGTTTGTTTATTTTTTTAATGGCCTCAGGTGATTTAAATATGCAGCCAGGATTTCCAATCATTGGAGTAGAGCTACCTGCACTGATTACACACAATTCAAGTAGTTCACATGGTGGGAATTCAGGGGAGAAAAGACTTTTCTACTAGGATTAGGGAAAGTGAAGCAAGACGGAAACTTGCAAGAAGAGGTGAGTGGTATTTGAAGAGGACCTGAGCGAATAGGTGGAGTTATTATTAGCTATGAACAAAACAATGGGAGAAAAGACAGTTTAAATCACCCCAGATATTTAAAACAAGCTAAGGGTGGCCCAGCTTTGAGAGTAGATCCAACTCTGCAATGGCACAGCCATTTGCATGAAAACTTTTGTTGCCTGCTCTTCCCACCAGCACAAGGCCATCTCCTTCCCAAGGAGATGAGCAGCTATTCAGAGATACAGGCACAAAGGCTCATTGATTTTTCTAAACATGGCTCCACTGATGCTATAGGCCATGAAGCTGCTCCAGCAATGCCAATATTTAAGTATCCAAATTCCATCTCCAAGATTACCTCTAACACTGGAGGCCTGTTGACAACCACATGTTTCAATTGGAGTTTGAACAACCAGGCTCTGCTTCCTAGAGGCAGCAAACATCACCAGCTCTCAAAAGGCTGTGGGCCTGGAATGTCCACCAGTCATGGAGGCCAAGGCTGATAACAACCATCAATGTGGAGATGGGCCACTGACTGCCTCCTGCCACTTAGGACCTGTTTGTTTAACTAACATCAGTGAGAGCCCTTCTTAAGGGTTGTTAACACTCCAAAATGCTGTTTGTCAAGCCTGCCAAAGCGATAAGTGTTTACTCTGAATACATTCTTAAGATCAGGGTTCTCTTTTTTCCAATTCTAAGTTTACTGTTCAAGTGTTTTATTTCCCAGTGTGAGTGAATCACACATGCCTGTGTCCACCGAGGAAGGAAAACCCGGGAAATGCAGATGCGAAATGAATGAGGGATTTCTTACTCTAAACACATATCCTCTTAACATGAGCAAATGCTGGCTTTCCTGGGGAGCTGGCTTTCTTTGGCACGATTGGCCACTCTGACTCTAAATGTGTTTGCCCATACAGTTTGCCAGTTATTGGGCTGAGGGGACCTTCCCACTGGTGAAATATAAAAGCATGAAACAAATGCTTCCTCTGTCTGTGAGCTGTCTGCCTACCTCTGCAATGGCACCAATTGCATTCTTGTGTCTTGACAGTAAAAAAGTGTTTGTGATCCCTTGTGGGATTCTGGGACTCAACCAACAAACTCCTGCATGTTTTCAGAGCCCTAGAATCAAAACGGGGGAGGGAGCTTTAGGAGACGATAATAGTCATAGCTTATTGTCCAAATCAGGACCTTTTTAAGAGTGAAAGGGTGTGCTGTTAATAATTACACCAGGGCTACAGATGTTGGGTGGGACATTTGGTCTTCTCAGTAATGAATCATCCATTATATTTATTGAGCTCCTACTATATGCTAGGAATTTCACCCATACTTTAATAATTCTTCTAGTGCTTGCTTTGGCAGCACATATACTAAAATTAGAATGATACAGGTTAGAATGATTAGAAGATTAGCATGGCCTCTGTGCAAGGATGACACGCAAATTCGTGAAGCATTCACGAATTAAAAAAAAAAAAACATTCTTCTACTTAATCCTTAGAAATGTGGTTATTCCCATTTTATAGATGAAGAAATGAGGGCTTAAGGAGCAACTTGTGTAAAGTGACTCGTCTACAGTCACACCCTGGGAAGAGCAGACATGAGTAAGGGTTTGGACTGAGGTCTGTCTCGTTCCAAAGTGCACGTACTTTGCACCGTACAGAATGGTGTCTCATCCTGCAACTCAGTATGTTTTCTTTAGAAAAATTGGATTCCAAGGAGACCTATGTTGCTAGTTCATGATCTGGAGGCAAGGAGGAGACCAAGGAGGAGGGCAACATAAAGAGGTTTTTCATCTTCATGTTTAATATGTTGGTCAACTGGATGGGATTTCATTGCATGGAGTGAGGAGTGCTTCTTTGCTGGGAAGAAAGAGAACAAAAAGAGAGGAAGATGAAAGAGAAGTAAAAGGAGAGTAGAAGGAAGAGGAGAAAGGAAAGAAGCAAAAGAGAAAGGGGGGTGGGGAGAGGGAGAGAGGGAAGAAGGGCCATTGCTCTAAAATGGAAACTCCTTGGTTTGAAAATGAAAAGCTGAGGTCCAGAGAGAACCTTACCCAATGTCACAGAATGGATCATAAATATAGGAAACAATGATCTGGAAAGTCCTGGTCTTTTGATTTGCAGTCCATGTTCCTTTTGATACACTTTGCTGTGTAGCAAGCATACATTGAGAAGATGTGTTTCTGCTTAAAACTATTTCCATATTTCCCCTCATTTTGTCACTGGCAGTGAATTGCTGGTCCTTAGGGAAGCTTTTCTTTAAAAAGAGGATTAAGCTGTTTTAAAACACTAGGTAGAAAAAACTGTCAAAGATTTCAGGTGTACCCTGGAAGAGGTTTTAAATATAGACAACTGTGTGCATGCTGAACTTGGCTATCTTTCTTAGTAAAAAGAAATGTGGTGTTATGGAAATGCTTTCTTCTTTTTTTCATCACTGTGGCCCTGGACTAGATAAAAAAAAAAAAAAATTAAATGATACCAGTTTCAGGTTGCAAAGTGGAGGAAGTTCCATTTACTTCTCAGTGAAGTAGGATGGGGGAATGGAGTGGAAAAGGAAGGCACAGTTAATGGTAGAATATGGGGAGAGGAAATTTATAGGGGTGAAAACATAACAGGGACTTAGGAAATCATCCTCCTACTACCCCCAGACTCCCACCAAGGACTACCCAACAGCCGATTAATCCAAGTGAGAACTCTTCTAAAGGAAGAACCAGTTTAGGAGTTGGGCCTCTTGGAGAAGGGACAAGGAGGAAAATCCCAGCAGACAAGACTTCGGGTTCCATCCCAGCTTTCTCATAACTGCTCAGCTTTACTCAGATTTATGAAGTACTTACTATGTACTGGGGACTCTCCTGAAGACCTTACACATGTTAGTTCATTTCATCTTTACTGTCTTGTGAAGTTGACCCAGTTATTATTCTCAAGATCAAATAGGTAATAACTTATGGAGCTGAAATTCAAACTGAGGCAATTCGATTCTGAACCTGTGTCTTCACCAACCCCCCCCCCCCCCCACACACACACACTTGTGAAATCCTCAAGGATTGGCTGTGGGCTTAAGTATGGCTGCTTATGCACGGGCTAACGGCCTCCCAGCCCCCTTCAGTCACTGCTGCTGTGCATGTTGGACATCTGTTACGATCCTGAGTGATGAGATGAGGCAGTAGGTAGCAGTGAGCTTAGATAGCATTTTCTTCTTCTCTTTGAAACTGTTTCCCTTGATCTTTGATCCTTAGGCTCGACCTAGTGTGTTTGGGAACTAGGAAGGCAAGTAGTGTTCACCAGGCTGTTGATAAGCCAATCATTCCCCAGCACATCCCTCCAGATTCTTCCACACACGTTGCTATATGGGTTAGGTGGTCAGTGTATGGGTGCCTGATCTCTGCTACCCCTCAGCTTTGAGCTCTGTGGGCAATGCTTTTCCCTGGGCTGAATTTTGGGAGGGTATAAACGTTGACTTCCTCAATATGAAAACCTGGTGAAACTTTCCAAACCAGCAAAACCAGGAATGTGATAACTTGAGTCTTCCGGTTTATTCTTCTATAACCATGCATTCTAGGAAACATGGAAACAGATGGGGAAAGGGGAGAAAAATCACGAACAAGGAAGTATGGAGTGAGAAGGGGAGAAAGAGACAATTATATACCTCCCCCAAAGATTATTCCTCTTACACCTACTTCTTGAGTGACGCGATGCACATGTGATTTCATGCAACTCTTCAGAACCTATCGTTGCCTAAAATCATGAAGAAGGAGAAAATATGCATGCCTGCTTTTTGGCTCCAGTGAAACTTGGCTGGATCAGTGGGCTCTCCCCTAGAAAGCTCACCCCTCCTAAGTGGTCTGGCTGTGGTTTGGGAGCCCAGATCATCCCCCACCGATCATCCCACACTGATCATCCCCCACTTCAGCAATGAAGTGACTCATTTACAAATGCAGGAAACAGAACCAAGACCAATTTTTCAGATGGAGACTGAGCACCCCAAAGAAAGTTCATGAAAAAATGCTTTATATTTCCAGGATTATGACAAAGAGCTAGGCAGAGAAAAGAGTGAGTGCTGTTCTCTGTTGCATCATGGCTACCCTGTGCCTCAGTTTCTCATTATTGCCCATAAAATCAGAGCAATCATGTGTATATATATATATATATATATCTTTATCATATTCTATATTATATATATTTAATTTCCAAGAGGATGCCATGGAAATGTGGCGGGGCAGTTGTGCACTAGATGAAAGATATTTGATTTGAAATCTGAAGACCTGGATTTGGGTCTTGGCTTTATGTCTCATAAAATTACTAAGGAGCCCTGGCTGGGGGAACAGTGGATAAGGCACTGGCTGGTGTGGCTAAGTGGATTGGCAGCTGGCATGACCCAAAGGTCACTGGTTCGATTCCCCAGCCAGGACACATAACCAGGTTGCAAGCCAGGTCTCCAGCCAGGTTCCCAGCTGGAGGCAGGTGAAAGACAACCATACACTGATGTCTATCTCCCTCTCTCCCTTTCCCTCTCTCTGGGAATAATAAATAAAATCTTTAAAAAATTACTAAACCTTGTTTTCTTCCTATCTAAGAGGGATTATACCTACCTCAGAGGGTTGTTATAAAATTAAATGGGATGATGCATGTGATGATATGTTGTAAAATAATCTGGTATTAGATATAAAAGCACCTGACATTTTTCAGAGAAAAATTAACCCATGTGATGAATGTCATATCCAGACAGTGTGAGTGTGAATTCTGAAAGCAGACCTAAGCATCTAAATTTATGGGCACACAGTGTGACCTAGGATTGGAGTTTTGTGACAGCCTGGAAAGTTATCTCACAAGGCCAAAAACATCAAAGCTGATGACAAGGACCACAGGTGGGCAACATCTCCTGGAAGGAAAGATGTGTTCCTTTTACTAAATTGTGATTAAGGGCAAGAAATAAAAGTGCCCTTATATTTGCACAGGAATTTTTAGAAGGAAAGTCAGGGAGTCAAATTCTGCTTGTTCTACTCCAAGTTTTGAATCGCCATATCACCCACGAGGATTAATACATTTGTTTCCAGTGAGGCTATTGATTCATGGAAGAAGGAAAAACTCTTCGTTTGAAATGAAAGGCTCAGTGACACAGAGCAAGTTCACTGAAATGGTATGTCCCTATGGAGTCCTTATTCTAATAATAGCTGGGTACTATTCCCAAGCGCAGGGAGAAGTCATGGATCTGGAGCTGCTTTGACGCTGCCTGAGACTGGAGCCCTGTCTCATGGCAGCCCAGCTTCTTGTGCCATAGGCCTTGGTGGCTTGAAAGCAGATTTCACCTTTTCAAGGACTCCAGAACACTCAGAGCGAGGAAGAGGGATGATTTGTCTTAGTTCATTTGGGTGAGCAGAGAGAGAGAGAATGAATCATAGCTCCATGTAATTCCATTGAATGGATAAGGAAACTGATGATCAAAGTGCTCATGCTCACAATGAGACATGACTGGAAAGATTCAAACCTGACTGGAAAGCCAATATTTTTCCACTATGCCACACTGAACAGTGCCCCTGATGTAGAGGTAAAGAAGTCTGCATTCATGAAGATGGGAGGTGAGGTGGGCTATAACTAAATATTCAATGGAAGGCCAGTCTTGGCATTTTCTTGCTTTGTAACAAGAAATCCAGGATTTTGGGGGGTCAGGGGGTGGGGGCTATTGCACCTACATATTAAGTTTGAGTATCCTTAAGATCTTTTATTGATACTTTGGCAGATATGAAAACATTTTTTTGGTAGCTTATTATACATCCAGAAGCTACAAGAATATATTCCGTGTATATTCTGTTATTCAATCTTCATAATAACTCAGTAGGATATTATGATCCTCATTTTATCGATATGATAACTGACTTTCAAAAGAATAAGCTGTTGATTGAGGTCATGTACTATAATTGGCAGAGTCCTTGTGTGAATCTAGAACTGCCTATTAGTTAAATGTCCTTTTTACTTCTCAGTTTAATGGCATTGTAATTGTCAGGAGGAGGAGGGGGAAGAGGAGGAGGGGAGGGTAGAGGGAAGGAGAGAAGAAGAAGAGAGGGAGAGGGGGGAGAGAAGAAGAAGGAGAAGGAGGAGGAGGAAGAGGAGGAAGGAAAGGAAGAGGAGGAAGAGGGAGAAGGAGAAGGAGGAAGAAGAGAAGAAGAGAAGAAGGAGAAGAAGAAGAAAGAGGAGGAGAAGGAGGAGGAGAAGCAGCAGCAGGAGGAGGAGGAGGAGGAGGAGAAGGGGAAGAGGAAAATTTAGAAGTACCATTGATTATTTGAGAAGCAGCAATCTGTACCAGGCATTATCCTGATCTGACTTCTGGGAGAAGTTGTTCACAATTGATGGAACAAAAACTACTAATATCCTTGTGGCTAATCAGTGGGTTTTTTTTCTTTTTCCACATATTCATTCATTCAGAATATATTTATTGATTGGTTACTCTGTGCTCGGTGCTCCCCTAGACTGGGACGATACAACCAGAAAGAGAAAAAAGTCCTGCTTGTCTCCTAGAGGAGAAGAAAAAGATAATAAGCTACTTCCATTCTATTCTTTTATGACATAACACATAGCTGTGTTGCAATATACTATAGAGTCCACCCATTTATCTATTTAAAACATTCACCCTTTTAAAACGTAGGATTCCACGTTTTAGTATATATCACAACATTTTGTAACTACCACCCCTACCTGGTCAGCACCCTAAGTCAGGAGCACACCCGGCACTCAAGGAAGAGTAAAGCCATTCGTGATGCAAGGCAAGAGGACAGAAGAGATGATCTCATCCGCACGCTATCAGGGATTATGTGTTGAAGCCCTTAGTTCAATGCCCAGTACCCAGCAGGTGCTCAGTACATAACAGCTGTGATTATTATTCCGGTCCTCATATTAAAGACACCTGGCACCTTGCTTTCAAAACACAGGAACCATAGTTCCTCTTCGCACCCCTCTAGAGACAAGACATTTAGTTAGCACACAGTCATTAACCATCCATTTGGTGACAGGATGGTATTTAGTTTTTTAAATTAATAATCTTTGTTTGCTATAAGAACAGGCAGGAATAAATGCCCAGATGGCATGCTAAATCACGAAGACAAATTAATATTCAACAATACTGTTAAGTATTCCTACCAGAGAGGCATTATTTTTCTCAAAGGCCTTCAAAGTTCCTATTTCCTTGAGAGGAGGAGGAAAACATCCCTCCCCACCCACTCTGGCCCCTAGTTGAAGGCAGCTCTGTGATGGGGTTTCTTTATAATTGGGTGAGGGGGTGTCTGGGTCAAAGTGACAGCCAATGTGTGCTGCTATTACAACACATTACATAAATAACTCTATATAATTGCTACCATCCATCAATTTGGGGAGATCAGTGGTGAGAGGTGCTGCCAGTTTCTTGGAATGAAAACTAAAGCTGCAAATAGCCCAGATAGTCACACTCGCTAATCAATGCCAGTTTTTTGTTGTTTTTTTAAAAAATTGGTCTAGTCACCCGTTCAACCTTGAGAAGGATTCCCCTGTGTATCCCTCATAGTGGTTTTGTAAGATTTTGCCAACCTTCACTTAAAATGGGTTTTTCCCTCATCTCTCACCAAATTCTTTTTATCACAGTATTTATTATTCTTTGCTCTGGCTTCCCCTATGTCGTAGCTTGCAGCCTCTACTGAGTGGGCTGAGGACAGTTAGATTTTTGTTTTAAAGAGTTCACTCATCATTTTCAGAGAGAAGGGCAGAGAGAGGGGAAGAAAGGGAGAGAAGTATCAATGTATGGTTGCCTTTCACCTGCCCCCAGCTATGGACCTGACTGGAGACCTGGCTTGCAACCTGGTTATATGCCCTGGCTGGGAATTGAACCAGCGACGTTTGGGTTTGGCACTGAGCCACCAGCCAGGAGACAGATTTTTTCATGGGTTTAGATTGATCTGACCACTATAGGCAGCAGAACAGAACATCCTGACTCCTACACTTATTTGGAGAGCTCTAACTGTCCTGTTTCTCTGTCTCCATAGCTCACATTAACCTCTCTCTTTCTTAATTCCTTATTTCATTCTGGCTTGGCAGAAGAGCAGCCACAAACTTCAGACACAACCAACCAACCAACCAACCAACCAACCAAACAAACAAATGGAAATAAACATACCAAGTGGCATTCAAAATGCGTGAAATGTGAAAATAGAAAGGATTCTCAATGATCGCATCTTGTCTTGACCCCAGCCTATCTGTACACATCAGGAGGCAGGGCAATGCCTGTCTCACCCCTCTAGGGTCTACGGGACTGTGTCTGGCCCAAAGTGGCAGGCTCATCTTACTGAACTGACATTGAAGTAATGGAATTACTCTTGCTGATTGAAAATGAAATCCAATAGGAAGTTCCCACAGGAAGGATCTTCTGCGAAGAGATCCATAGTCAATCGACCTTTTTGCAAACACCTGGAACGTTGGGACCTTGTTTAGTTCCCGTGTGAAGGGAGCACAGGGTCTTTTCCGGGGTGGTGATGGTGCGCCCCGCAGTATGTGTTACTGACACAGTGCAGAAACTTCCAGCCCTGGCACAAAAAGTCTTTCTTCATGAAAAGTTGGCCCCTCTTTGTAAAAAAGTCTATTTCCTACAGGCTGCCCATTAGATGGATGGCAGCTCCAACAGGATGGGCTGGGGCCCCCTCGGGTCCTTTTGGCTTCATGTTCTGTGCTCTCTAAATCCTCCAGATTACAGGGGTGTCAAACTCATTTTCCCTGGGAACCACATTAGCCTTGCAGTTGCCTTCAAAGGGCCGAATGTAGCTTTAGGACTGTATAAAGAGAACCTTAGCAGTTAAGCAAGCAGGGTAGAAACAAGGCACTGGGCCGGATAAAACATGGTGGAGGGACAGATTAGGCCCGAGGGCCTTGTGTTTGTCAACTGTGCTTCAGAACGTTCAGTGTTCCTCAGAATGGCATAGCCTCTTATGTTAGAAGTACTTTTTTCCGGTTATTATTAGGAAGTGGATGGATTGAAGGGTGATTTGATGCTTCCAGAAACCTTAGAAGGTCTTTCAGAAGGAAAAATAAGTATGTCTTGCTAAAAACCCTCAAGCCAGGGGACATTGTTCTTTATTTCGGGAAAATTGCTACTTCGAAACATGCTATAAAATGTGTCATGCTTTTGGGTCAATGGATACTATGCATTTAAATTTTCTTGGGCTGAACAAAGCCTTACCAGTGGTGGTTTTATCTTTTCTAGGTGCTAGTGCAAAGAGGAGGTCACGTCATAAATTCTCCCTTCCTGGCAGACAGGATATGGTGATAACAACATTAATAATAGTAACAAGGACATCTTATATTTGAATAACACTTCCTGAACCTTCATTTGCATTATGATGTGATCTTTAAAAGAAGCCTGTGAGGATGGCAAGGCAAGTATTACAATGAAGAAAACCCAAGACCACAGGACAGTGAGAAATGACTTATTCAAAGTCCTGTAGTTAAGTAGCAACGCTGAAACTCAGGTCCCTTGTTCCCCAGCTGACACTCTTTCTGCTAGAAGAGTCTCTATGAGGAGGGGAAGCATGCCCCCTATTTTAATTTCTATTGCAGGGGTTGATTAAACGTGAAGAGAGATTCCCATTGTTTTGCTCCCAGGAGGGCACGGTAATGTTTGCCGACAGCCTTTAAAAGGTTTGACACCTTGTACATGAACCTGAACCTTTGGTGATATTGTACTATTGACTGGGGAGTAAAGGGGTCAAAGCAGTGTATTTCTTTGCACCTGTGTCCCCAAGATAAAGAAAAAGGAGAAGGAGAGGGAGAGAGAGATAGTTCTAAGTGGGGGGCGGGGGGGGGGAGGGTGGGGAGAAGGGGAAAATGAAATTTTCTCCTTTTTTTTAGGGAGAGGCAAAGTCTGAAGAATTTCTAGAAGCCTGGGTCAGGCCTTAAACATTTATGACTCACATAATCTATGGCTGCTGATTTCCAAGTTCTTCTTGCAAGAACACAGGGACTTGTTCCTTAAAATGACCCAAAGAAAGTTGCAAAATACTCAAATCAGAAACCATGTTATTTTTAGTTACTTTCTCCCCTTCCTCCTGTGACTTCTGGTATCAGGGCAGAGGCAGCCCATAAACCTTGCGGCCCGCTGACCTTGTGCCCCAGAGAGAGCCCTTGCCTCCAGCTAGGAGGTGGGTGGGCTCCTCTCTGTGACTGTCTCACCCCCGCCCTTCCCCATTCTCGCCTGCTTTTGCGGATTCCTGGGGTACTATGAACCTTCAGAGGACAAAAGAGGTGTCTGAGTAACCCTGGCATCCCAATAATGCCTGACATACAGCAGGTTATTCAGGTCTTCAGAAATAACTGTTTGCCCCTGGCTGGTGGCACAGTGGATAAGGTGCTGGCCTGTGAACCCAGAGGTCGCTGGTTCGATTCCCCAGCCAAGGCACATAACTGGATGGCAGGCCAGGTCTCCAGCTAGGTCTGTAGCTGGAGGCAGGTGAAAAGCAACCATACATTGATGTCTCTCTCCCTCTCTGCCTCCCTCCCTATTCCTCTCTCTCTAAAAAATAATAAATAATAAAAATAATAAATCAGAAGGCCCAAGTCCTTATGATCGAGCCCCCCCCCCCCCCAAAAAAAAAGAAATAACTGTTTAAAAGGATGGTAGAAGCATGGAATTCTGCTGGAATTGTGCTGTGAACCTCAGACTCTGCCACCTCTCTAAATACTTTCTTTTTTGAATTTTATTTTTCGGTTACAGGTTGCATTCGATATTATTTTGTATTAGTTTCAGGTGTGTAGTATAGTGGTTAGACAATGTTATACTTTACAAAGTGTACCTCAGCCCTTACAGAATTGAAAACGGTCCACTCAATAGAAAGCCAATCAAAGGTCAAAGCCCAGAATGGCACTGGTAGAAAGAAGATTCTTCCACTAAGCTCTGTTGTCTATCTCCAAGTTTCAAATAACTTTTATGACACCATGACACCACAGACCTTAAAATACAATGCACTCCTCTTCTCCAAATACCAAATGTGTTAATACCTACACATTTCCATTACATCCTTTGGGTAAAATATTGGAAGAAAGGACACAAGGAACAAAACCAGATTACAACCATTTGTCATCTCACAGTTCCTTGGTCCATCTCAAACTTGATGGGACGGACCCTCAAATCCCAAGAGGAGCAGGTCTTCTGTTGGATATTTAGCCCAGCTTCTCACTAAACTGGGGGATAAATACAATGTGGTCAGGATCTCCTCTGTCAATAACCCAGAGTTAATTGTTCATTAACCATTTTCATAACCAATCTTTACTCTTATTCCTAATTGTCATTTTATTTATTATTAAAAAATATTTATTCATTATTTTCAGAGAGAAGGACAGGAAGGGAGGAAGAAAGGGAGAGAAGCATCAATGGTTGCCTTTCACCTGCCTCCAGCTATGGACCTGGCTGGAGACCTGGCTTGCAACCTGGTTATGTGCCCTGGCTGGGAATCAAACCAGTGACCTCTGAGTTCGCAGCCAACACTAATCCACTGAGCCACACCAGCCAGGGCTTATTCCTAAATTTAAAAAATTAAATTGCCCAATAATACCTAGCTCCTTCAATCCTCATTTGAACTACTTTAAAAAAAAATTAATTTATTTTTGTTGTATTACAGTTGTCCCATTTTCCTCCATTGCTCTCCCTTGCCCCTGAACTACTTTTAACATCTTATTAATTAAAGAGTTGAACAAAATCTTTGACATTGTTTTATATTTGTCAAAAAGTCATGATTTTAGCTTTCTGAAAATTATTTTTCTCGGTGCCCTTGACACCCATACTTCAGAGAGTAGGGATGAGCTGTCATTTCTGGCTTTTGTAGTTCAGCCCAGACTCATGCTTTTCCCTCGGTCGAAACTTTGCTGCCTATTCACAGCCCCTCACAGACTATCACAGTCCCCCTTGCTCTCATAGTGCTTTGAATATAACCTATTAACACAAAGTAAATTGTACTGTAGGTATTTACATGTGGGCCCTCTTCCCCATATTCAGAGGTCAGAAACTGGATCCTTTTTCACTTCCTGCACCCCCTTAATCTCCAATAGATCTACGAGGACATTCTAGGATGGGTGAGTAATGGATGAATGAGTGAATAAATGAGCTGGGCAAGGCCCTTGGAATACAAAGCTGAATAAAATCAGTTGACTTGCGTGTGGATAACCAATCCAACGCTCAGTTAAATACATTAAGTGTCCTAATTTTATAATTGTGTGCTGTCTGACAATGAGAAATATGTTGTTATGCAATTTTGCCACTATGGGAACATTATAGAATGTACTTGCTCACATCAATGGTGCAGCCTAGGTTATAAAATATAGCCTATTGTTCTTAAGCTACACGCCTGTACCGCGTGTTACTGTACAAAACAGCAAGACATGAAATAAGCAGAAGCCAAAATGATGCAATAAGAGACACTGTAAACACAAAATGTATGAGGCTACTGTCAGCATAACATAGCATACTGTTTTACAGCAAACATTTTTAATAAGTAGAAAGAGTATACTCTAAAGTAATGATAAAAAATATAGTAAAGTACATAAGTCAGTAACAGTCATTTATCATCATTCTCAGGTATCAATATTATGCACCATCTATAACTGTTTGTGCTATACTTTTATACAGTGGCAATACAGTAGCGTTGCGTACACCAACGGCACCAACAACACATGAGTAGTGCATTGTGCTATGATGTAATGACAGCTACCCTGTCACTAGGCAATAGACTTTTCAGCTCCATTATAATCATATGGGCCCACCATCACATATGCCATCTGTCACTGACTGAAAAATTGTTACACGGGGCACAACTGTCATTTCAAACTTTTCCTGGTGTCAGGAAAGTTTTGTGGTCCCATTGTTGTGTAGGAATGTATTTTTTCTTTCATGGCGATGGCTTTTTGATGACTAACTACCATTTGAATAACTTCGACTAATCAGTTCTATACCCGGGACTTGGAAATGGTGAACAATGTTCTTTGGTAAAGGATACAGCATTATTTTGAGTACAGTATCATTTCAAGGGCAACGCAGGCTAAATGTCATTACTAATGTGTTTCCTGAGAAACCAGATGTTGCCAAGGTTTACTTCCCTTAATTCAAACAATATTCAATATAAAATTACATTTTGTTTAATGTGTTAGATAAAATGTTAGTACTTGTTGTAATGCGATTAACTCATTATATGAGTTATTACCTTGATTTTTCAGGAAGCTTTCTCTGTGTTCCCAACCAGGGCTAGGCTGTCCTCAACTTTGACCCCTCAGAGTCTGTCTCTGTCATGACGCCTCTCCATGAGCCTGAGCTGGTGGCAGTTATCCCTGAGCACAAACACCCAACCCAGGGCCTGGCACTAAGCAGGTATTCAGGGAAGGTGTGTGAAGGAATAAGATGAGAGTAAAGAGCATGGGCTCTGGGCTGCACCTTACGTTTACTACATGATTATTTTCAAACAGAGATAACATCCCAACTCTCATATAGATAGTGAATAGACATATGACATGCTAAAGATTTCAAACCAGGCAGACGTTGTAACAGGTGTAGATGAGGAATATTGAAATGAATGTGCAAATAGAGGCAAACCAGCTTCTTTCGAAGATAGAAGTGAATTGAACCTTTGTGGGTAGGGCAGAATTTGCATATCTATAAACAAGAATTATTTTGCATGGCTATCAGCTCTCTACACTACCCAGAGTTGTAAAATAGCTCCCATAGAATCAAATAACATGGAAGGTATCCTCCAGACAATACAGGGTTTTTCACGAAAGCACATATTTTCCCCTACAGCTCAAATTTCACCTTTGCTGATGGGTCTTCAGAGAGGGCCTTCTGGTCAGAGATACGAGCACCAGAAAAGGCCTGGAAGCCTGAAGGCTTGAGTTTGTGTAGTGTGAGGGGAGCCCCTAGAAAGAAGACTGAAAGGGTGGGCTGATTGTAACTTTGGAAGGCCAAAGTGAAGAGTATTGATTTCATCCAAACTTTTAAAATTATACAACCAAGCAAAAAAAAAAAAAAAAATTGGGGGGAGGGGCATTTAATCTCAATTTGTACACTTTTACTTAATCATAAATTATGCACATGTATTATGATACCAGAATAATTCTAACAGCACAAGTTCAGTCACCTATTATTGGCTATATATTGACTATAGTACATTCCTCCGAATTGGCTTCACTAACTAAGTCATGAATGAAGCAGCATCCCAATTAGCAATTAGTAGGGTGCTCTGAGCAGTTGTACAATATGGAAGGTTTTTAAAGGTAGAGAATTGTGGCAAAGAAAGGATTATTTTGGGACAGGGACATCTTTTTTTAGGGGAAGGGAACAGGGCATAGGAAGGGTTTGTTTTTGTTTTTGTTTTTTAAATCAAGCAGATTGCCTCTTTTCTCTACAGGAGGAATGGAAAGGGCCCGTACACAGTGTTGGACCTCATTGGTGTTGACCAGAAAATTTCAGTCTGATTAAGATTATGTTATGGGGAGGGGAGAGGAGGAAGCAAAGAAGGGGAGCAGTTTAGTTAAGAAACTAGTATGGAAGAACCATGGACATGGACAATAAGTGGGATTGACTTTGTGGCGAGTGGGTGGGTGGGGAAGGGGACAGAGGGAAGGAAAAAGGGGATGGATGTAATAAAACAACAATAAAATTAAATTTAAAAAAGATTATGTTATGTATGAAATCTTGCTTTGGGTTCACAGGCATTTAGCATGAGTGACACATTTTGGGCCTATGGCTTTTCTCTTTAACGTTACTTAGCAGAGATGTGCCTCAGTTTCCCCATCTTTAAAATGGCAATGATAACCCAGAGTTGCCGTGACGATTGTATACATTAATAAATTAAATACAGTGGAACTCAGCGCATAGTAAGCATTCAATAAAGGCTCGATCACAATATAAAAAAGCACACAAGTAGAAGTTAAAATGAAAGAGATACAAAATGTGCGTAAATCAAGTTCTAACGTTTGTCTTTCTGCACTCAGTGGATCAGCTGACCACCCCATGGGGTATGCGCATCCCATTCCAGAGACTGAACAGGAGGCTTGACAAGGTCTGTGGGTTGTAGAGATTGAGGGGGTGGGGTGGGAGGAGGGTCAGAGGCAGGACACCCCGGAATAGGCAGTACTGCATGCAGCCCAGGAGGGAGATGAAGTGGCCGGAGGACAAAGGTGGGGGCCCTTGTCCCTTGTCTGACAGCTGTTGCGTAAGGACTTGGCAGAGATGGAAGAATGAAGATGGAGAAGATTCCGTTTTTTTTTTTTTTTTTTTTCCCCTCTGAGGTAGAAAGTCACGGAGGTAGAAGAAGTGAGCCTGGAAGAAGTAAGTCAGCTGGGCCGTATGGACTCAGGAAACAAGTTACAGAGGCAAAACTAAAATGGGATTCTTTGGAGCTGAGGGGAAGGCAAAGGTAATGCTCCTGGGAGGAAGAAGAGGGGGACAAAAGTGAAGGTGTACTCCAGTGAGAGAGAGGGTGTGGGGAAGGTGTGGGCATGAGAGAAAGAGAGAGAGAGAGGGAGAGAGGGAAGGGGGAGAGAGGGAAAGGGAGAAAGGGGGAGAAAAAGCATCAGAAGATTCTTGGTGTGGGGGTAGATGGTGCAGAGAACAAGTATTGGAGTTGGGGAGACAGGCAGGGAGGTACAGAAAAAGGCCAGAGTAGTAAGCTTCCTGGTCAGTGGGCTTGTCTCCTGTTGTCCCCACTGCCCTGGATGATACTGTAACAGTATCATCTGCCACGTGCCTGCCTTATTATTCATGACTGAGCCTATCATGGGCTATGGTGTTGAACCTTATTGACAGGTCCACTATTTTGCCCAGATATAGTTCTTGTCACTTTACAGAGAGTAGTTACTTCATTTAGTTTTCCGAATAACCCTGGGGGAGTTGTTATCACCCCCATTTCACAGGTGAAGAAACTGAGGGTTTCAGAGGTTAAGTAGCTTGAGACATGAAATGACAGGCTCAGTAAAAGCAGTCCTCCATATAATCCAAACAAGCACATGCTGTTTTCCTTCGGCACCGCACTGTCCCCTGCTAAAACTTAGAAAACTGTATACCCTCTTTATGTCTTGGTTACCCCAGTTTTCAGTGTCCTTTCAGGGAAGAGTTTTCCCCCCAACTCTGGAGTGCCTCTCTGAAGAGCAGCATACCCTCGCACCTGCTGGCTAGGAAGCTCCTCCCAGTGTATCTCTGTGCTCACCCAGGAAGCAGACAGACTGGGTGAGGAGAAAAGCCCAGGAGACCCACAGACACCCCCTCCGAAAGCACAGCCTGAACAGCTGTGGTGGAGAAAAAACTCAGGCTGGCAGAGCCACACCCTTTGAGGAGATTCAGCTGAAACCCTTCAGGACCTCAGGCCCTGCAAAGGTGAATGGGTCACCTTCAGACACCTTCACAGGAAAAGGCCCGTGTGCATCTTTGATGTCCTGTCCTCCCCACCACTTCCACTCATTGTCAAATCCTGCCGCTTCCAAAGAATCGGAGAAGGCCCGCATTGACAGAAACGTTAGAGAAAAATAGAGTGCCTAACTTTAAAATACGCTTGACAATTTTAAACTCTTCATGCAGACCTCAGTTAGATGATCAAAGGTGAGCGAGAGGAATCTCTGGGACCTGCTGGACAGAAAGAGCTCAAAATGATTTATAAAGTCAGGGTCTCACCTTTCCATGACCCTGGCAGTTTGCAGAGCAATTTCCCACCCATTCATGGTATATATATAACAAAAGCCTGGTTAAATAGTGCTTCTAGAAGTTCTTTCCTATCTGAGAACTTAATGTAAAAAGCATTCAAGGTTTGTTGAACAAACAAATGAATGAATGAATGAATGAGTGAATGAGTGACAAATGAGTCCTTTTCTTTCCCTTCAGTATCAAAAGTCAGTTTAAGCTTAGTGTTTGAGTGAGTCATCACCAGCTCCTGGAATCACTCAAAAAAAAAGTCTTACCACAGGTGACCTGTGTGCCAGGACCAGATTAGAAACAGTTCTGTTGAAACTCTTTCATTTATTTAATCACGGGAGGTGGTTCTGTCAGGATTGTGCCTTCACATTAAGTTATGTGGTGGATCATGGTCATGACAGTGGCTTCTAACGATCACCCCCCTTCACTAGAATTTAAAGCGCTTTCACATACGAGTCTTAGACGAGACAGATCAGTCTCTCAGCAACCTTTCTGGTAAATATGGTGAATATGGATTCAGAAATACTAACACAGAGGTTCAGAGATGTTTCAAAGTGTTAACCAGTCTTAGTCTTTAGACTGTCAAGCAGAGGGGTAGCCCTTATACCATAGCAGGGGTGTTTTATCTGTAAAAGGGGATATTGTTCTTTCTGTTCTCTAAAGAGGCAGCTCAAGCTTCTTGAGGTTATAGCTTTCCAGTTTAGGGGAAATAGGAGCTGGGCAGCCCTCGTACAAGATGTCAGTTTCTAATACTTGGATTTTTTTCAGAGCGTTCTCCTCCTCCCCCTTTTCAGGACAAAGCATGTGGCATTCGAGCAAGTTCAAAATGTTTTAAATTCAGACCCATCGTTCACTTGAAACAGGACAAAAAATAATAAAGCAACTAAAATCCGAATGTTGCAAACTCCTTTAGCCAATAATTGTGAAATAGCATTGACTGCCAGTTCCTGTTTTCATTTTCCATAAATCTATTCTGGTATCATTTTATTCCCTTGAAGTAGATGTAGCAAGTTCTCAGCGACCCAGAATAAAACAAGCAGATCATCTAAAACCCCACTGTGTATTAAATAACAACAAAACTCCGATGCCATTGCTGAACTTGGAAAAAAGTTACCTTCTGGGGGAAAATTCAAAATGTTTCAGAGAAGTCACAGAATTACCTGAAAACATTCCCAAACCAATGTTAACACATCTGCACTGAGTGATTAAGCAATTAAGTGTAGGAATTGTACATGGGAGCGGCTGGTGATTTTTAGTTTCTGTAGCACTCACAGGGAGTGGAGGCAGCAGGGAGAAGTGGGGTCTGTGGCTAAACCCCAGGCCCTCATCAGTCTGCCCAGCTGTGTGAACTTGGCTCAGCGACTTTACTTCTCTGAACCAGCACAGCCCGCTTCCTCTACAAGGGGCAGACTGATCGGACTGCTGTCCAAGGTCATTAGAGAAATACCAAGGGTGTGGAGGGGGCTCCATCTAGTAGGAGCTCAGAAGATGGTCTCTGCCATCATTGCGAAGATGGAAGAGAAAAGAGATGAAGAAAGAGAGAGTCAAGCTTTGCTTGTGCGAGGCTTGGAGCAGGAAGAGTTTTTAAAAAACTGGAGGGAAATCCTATCAAAAGCAGATTGTTCTGTAAGCGAAATATCCTGTTATCTGAGCGAGGCTTTCGGGATAAAAATCTGACACCCAAATTCTTTCCGTGTGCTCCTAATAACACCTCTGAGCAGAGCGAATGGAAGGCATTTACCTTTCACCAGCTCTCCCTTGCACTGGCTTTTGATGGGGCAGTCAGTTCAGGCTTCAGAGCCAAGTGCAGGCAGCTCGAGCTGCAGGAATCCAATTTGTAGCCTCTTCCTGGCCTGCTGCTTTCCTGTTGCAGGCCTGCCTTGCGGGACCTTCTCATTCCTCCCTCCATCCTTTTTTCAGGTAGGGAGTCACCTGGCAATGGCCCTTCTGCGGAGACAAGCCTTCTGCTGTGGTCTTCATTGTCACCCCGGTCTGGCACTACTGAAATACGAAGCAAATCAACATACCACGGTGGGGTCATTTGTTCTCATTCTCTCCTCTGGCCTGGCAACGGGTGTAGATCAAGCAAGCAGTCGGTGTCAAGAAAAGACAGGGTGGCCTGGAACATTGTGTCTCAGGAGGTTCCCTCTCAGGCAGGGCTCTGAGCAATCCCAGAAAACACGTTGGCCCGGATCACTAAGTGAGAATCATGCAATTTTTGATCTTCTGCTGAAAGTCAGATCCCATGGCTATGCTTGCTCATGGAATCCCAAGTGTGACGCTGGGATCACTTGTGCCCTTGTAATTCTTGATTCTGTATTCTGGTGTGTGTAGGGGGCGGAGGGGGCGGGGTACCCACTCTTAAGCAAGTCCTACTCGCTGTGCTCCCCTGCAGCTAACGTGACATCTGTTGGGCCCACAGCACACGATCCTAGGATGGATGACTTGAAATAAATGCTTTATTCTGGTTTACGGTGTTTTGTCCCAGGACTTCGGGTCCTCGATAACCTTTGAAAGTCCCTATTGAGCTCTTTCTAGAGGACCATAAAAGCTTGGATCATAAAAGATTCAGCTTTTGGCTTAGTCCACCTGTGAAGACAGTGCATATGTAGCAGGCTGGGAAGACCCTGGGAAATCTAGTTCACCCTCCTTGTGTTACCCATGAAGACTCAGACACTCAGAGAGAGAGACAAGAACTCTCTGCTCAGGAGGTGGCCGTCACCACCAGGTCCCCCGCTTATGTAACCAGGGCTCCCCACATCCTGGGAATAGCACAGCGATGCGGTGGTTAAGAGTTCAGGCTCTAGAAACCAGGCTGCTGGGTTCAAAGCTTGGCTTTGTCACCTGTGAGCTGAGTGACCACAGTCAAGTCACTCGGGCTGCCTGTGCCTCAGCTCCCTTACCTGCAGTGTGGATAAGTGCCCTTCCTTCTAAGCTCCTTAGAGGATTAAATGAATTAACATCTCTAAAACACAGTAAAGCCATACCTGGCACATAAGAAGCACCATGTAAATATTTTTAAAATGATTATTACAGCCCTGGTTGGTGTGGCACAGTGGATTGGCGCCAGCCTGCAAACCCAAAGGTCGCTGGTTCGATTCCCAGCCAGGGCACAGAACCAGGTTGCAAGCCAGGTCTCCAGCCAGGTCTGGAGGCAGGTGAAAGGCAACCATACATTGATGCTTCTCCTCCTTTCTCCCTTTCTTCCTCCTTTCCTGCCCTTCTCTCTGAAAATAATGAATAAAATCTTTAAAAAAAAGTGAAAGTTCTTTATAAAAATGATTATTTTATTTTATACGGTTCAATCTAATAACCACTTCTGGGTCCCGTTCTGTGGAGGAGTGTATGTGGATGGGAGATGCCAAGTGAATAAGTCACGGCTCTGGCCTCAAGCTGTTTGCAAAATCCTGTTAACGGTGACATCATGAAAGAAGGCTGAACTGGACCCAGCACTGGGCTTGGAGAAGAGCAGCCCCTGGAAAGGCCAAGGGCAGACATCGAAGCTGTAGCTATCCACATTACACAGGTGAGGAGGTGAAGGTCCCCATGAGAAGTGTCTGTGGCTACCTGTGGTGGCTTGTATTTCCTAAGGATGGTGGCAACAATACCTCCCATTCCACCTGCTCTGCTAGAACCTTGCCACTTTCACACCAAGAGGTGAAGTTTAATTCCCCTGCCCTTGAATCTGGGCAAAGCTCCCGACTTGCTCAGAAGGAACAGAATGCTACAGAAGGTGACACTGAGTGACTTCTGGGGCCAGGTCCTCAAAGCTTGGGGCGGGCTTCTGCCTTTGAAGCTGGAATGCTTGCCTTTGGAGTCCGGAGCTGACATTAGAAACCCCTGAAGCTGCCATGCTGTGGGGAAGCCCAGGCCACAAGGCAAGGACATGTGCAGGCTTTCTGGTTGACAACAATACCAGCGGAGGTCCTTGCCAGGCAAGGGAGTGAAGATGCTTCCAAAAGAGTCCAGCCTCTAACCCTGCCCCTGAGTTTTCCCAGCTGTCTCTTCAGACACTGGGAAGCAGTGTCAAACCTGCTCCCTTTCCAAATCCCCAACCGACAGAAGTGGTAAGTGTACCAAGGTGATTATTTTAAGCCATGAAGTGTTGGAGTCGTTTGCTGTGCAGCAACAATAACCAGAACACTGCCCCTCAGACCTTCTGCTGGGGCTCATTCTTTTAAGACTTCCAGCAACAGGCAATTCTTTCTCCAGAGGTCTTAGGAGATTTGTTTCTTCATGAGTCTGGAGAATTCCCAGAGATCAAAGACGTTACAGCTGGAAAAGTTTCTGGAGCTTGCCATGTGCCCTGTGTCATGCTGGCCAACATCTGGCTGTGACGGCTCCCCAGGGAGTCATCACCAGTCCCACATGGAGACAGGGCAAATGAAGGCAATGGACCCCTTACTGCTCATGACCGTCCCATGCGTTTCTACTGAGTGGGCACGGACCACAGTGGCTCGTGCAGCTGGAAGTGCCATGCTAATGCTGGAGCAATGTTAAATCCACCTGGGTAGATGAAAGTTTCCTTGTTATTTGGTTGACAAGATGGTGTCCAGATTTTCTAGCCTGTTATTCATCTTACTATCCACTATTTGCCCCGGACTCTATGCTTAATATATATATATATAGTTCATTCTTCACAATCAGGGTGAGACATTGATTGTCCTTATCATTTTAGTGGTGGAGAAACTGAGACTTAAAGGCAAACTAAAGATGTATTACTGACACATATTTAATCGATGGTGAGGCTCGGACTTAAAACCAAATCTTCTGGTTCCAAATTCAGGTTTCTTGTTATTGTATCCTGAAAAAGATCCTCTGTTCTGGAGGGGAAAAATAAAAAGATGTCTGTTTGTTCCAAGGTTGTTGGGAGAGTGCTTGTTTAACTTATTTAACATGTGATCTTTTTCGCTTTTCAGGCCATTCCAAAATACTGAAATTCTGGATTTCATCTGTAAAGGAAGTTAGTTTTCTGCTCCAAGTATTGGCGTGGTATGGTTCTTCCCAGGAGTGAGATAAAACCAGCGGTGATTTGAAGTATCTCCCACTGTCGCTAACTTCAAGCCACCACGCTGATGTCATTGACCATGAAGTTGAGAAGAGCGATGCACATTTTGCTCTGGTGAGCCAGTAATAGCAATAAATAAAACCGATGCAAATTCAGGCTTTCTATCATTCTTTGTTTTCCCCAAAGCTTCCACTCAAAATTTTCCAACAATCAAAGACAGTGAGCAAGAACAGTCATGTTGTTTCTGAAGTCAGAAGGATGGGCCTACTTTTGGAGACCACTTCTATGTAAGGGCACCATTCTGGAGTGGTGTGCAGTCACCACTCCAAAGAACTCCTTAGCTCTTTGATCAGTAACCTAACCCCAATGATGCAGAAACTAAATACTGATCCCTCAGTGTGGCTTGACCATCTTGCTTGCGTTGGAGGGCAATACTGCAGGGCTCGGTAGGAGCAGGAGAGAAGCCCTGGGAAGGAGTCTAACAAGCTTCAACCTTGCTCCACAAGTCAGCCATGATGGGCCTGAAGCTCATATGATCCCCTTAGCTTGCACCCTTCTGCAACCTGGGAGAGAGGAAGGTGTCCCTGGGGTCTGCTAGGACCACCCCTCCAAGATGCTACTCTTAATGGGGTGAGCATGTACAGCCCCTCCTCTCTCCCTGCCTGTCTCCCCAATGCCAACCCCCATTTCCCTAGATATCTGATGTCTGGTAGCATAACCTTCTGCTCCTAAGGAAGAGAGATGGAGAGAGGTGGGTGAGGAGCTCAAGGGGTGCACCTGATCTGGATGGAGATCTGAGCAGCATTTGTGTGCAGGACACAATGGGGGAGATCCCTGGCATGGGGATGGGCAGCTGGTGGGGATTGGTCCACACATTTTAGGGACCAGCAGCTGGCAGGGAATAGGCAGAGGAAGTCAGAATGAATAGAAGAGTCTTTGATCTGGCTCCTGTCCTTCTTCCCCTGAAACTCTAACCATATCCCTAGACAAATTGAACTTCCTGCAATCCCTTCAACACCTAGGCTTCTCACACTTTGTAAGCATTCTCTTTCAGGAAATTTTCTCCCCCTCACGGTACCCCATCTTTGTAACTTCTGCTTACCATGTGAGACCCAGCTCGGTCTCCCTCCCAAGGAATCCTTTTTTGGCCCTGGGCATCTCACCGCAACACACACACACACACGCACACACACACACACACACACACAGACTCCACACCACACCATAGTCTGAGTTAAAATTGCATCCTTTGATTCTGGCCCCTGAGCTTCTATGGCCAGTTCGAGGCCTTTCACCCTCTGAGCACCATTTCCTCCTCTGTGCGGCGTGGGGGTGGATAGGCCATGTGCTTGTAGAGTTCTGGGGAAGTCTCTGTGTGAGTGTGTGCCTGTGTGAGTGCCAAGCACCCGCACAGCCTCTTCATTCCATTCTAAGCAGAAGAGCCTCAGGTCAAAGCAATTTATTTGCAGGCACTTCCAGTGTAGCCTTGCCTACCGTGGCTCCCATTCCATGCTGACATTTTCGATAGAGCTAGCTTAATGGAGAAAAATGACTTTATCCCCTGAACAGAACAGGCTTTGGTAGGAGTTGAGGTGGGTAGCTGGGGAACTTTTATTTACATGTCACATTTCTCTAATTCTGAGGAATTCAAGCATCCCCTTGGCTTTGCTTCCCATTTCCTACCCATCCCATTAATGAAGATTAATGAAAGGACTAAATCGATTGAGTAAAACTAATCAAAATGTCAATCTTCAGTCCTTTCTCCTAGAAACATGGTATGCACAATTTAGGCATCTCATAAAATTCCATCCAGTTAAAACTGTGGTTATTAGGCAATTAATACTTAGTTTTGGTTCTGCTTACCCTCTGGAAATGTTGTTTTCCAAAAGCATAAATGTGACAGGAAATTTCTTCACTCTGTTTATCCCTAAGTAGCTTAAATATTATTTCATAATTGCAAATGGGTTTTTCCCTTCTTATGCAGGCAGGCTATGACTGGTCTGTTTATCTGGGGTATGAATGTGACAATATCTTTATTTCTAGGGTGATGGAGAGAAGCAGATGAGATGATGGACAGAACTCTTTCCAAATTCCAAACCTCAAATAGATGCAAGGAGGTGACATGGCCAATGGCTTTGGGCTCTAGGAGGTCAAGTATCTTCTTGACAGGATAAGGCTGAGTGAGGCCTCTGGAAAGATGACTCAGGCAGGACTAGGTCCTGGAATACAGACCCATTAGCACAGTTTAAGAATCCGATGTGGAAATGCTTACACAAGACTAAGGTTTCTCCATGTTCTTTATTTCTCCTTTCTTTTTTTGCAACTTATCCCCACACATGCCCCTTTGCTCTCTGCTAAAGGGGCGATATTTCTGTGTGTACAGTTCCTCAACTTCAAAATTTGAGGAGTTTGCAAATAGGCATGTCAGGTGACCCTACCTCAAAGTTTCCCAGTAAACTTTCCCATCCCACATCCACAAGTATCTCTAGGAAGAGCAGACTTTTGGGCTTTCAGTGCCCTGACAAAGGGTGGATGCCATTGGAATCTTATTTATACTTGCCCTCAAATGTAAATGTGCCTCTGAGAAAGACAGCTAAGGGCTCCTCATATATAAGGGATGACTTTATAAAAGATTTAAGACTTAGGGACCAGGACACAGGATTGTCAGTAGAGGCTTCCGGATTTATTTCTTTATATTCTTAGCCTGACAAAGTCCTGGCTAATTGAGGAGAAACAAATTCATGTGCATTTATATTTGCTCCCAGGCACCCTGGGGATTGAGCTATATTGGTCCTGTCTCCAGTTGACAAATGAACTATAATCCCTCATGTTTTTTCACTTGTACTAGAAAACCAACACCAGTGAAGGAAGGCTGACCAAGTAAACCTTTTATTTAAGAGGGCATATCCACTAGGTTATTGTGGAAAGGGCAGATCTCATTGTTCAAAACATCAGTCATATTTGAAATGCCAATCTTTCCTGTGTCTCTTTCCACAAATATTTTATTCTGACTAGCATTAGTAACTCATTTTGGTGGGACCAAGTATTTGTTGATCAGTTACTTTCTAGCAGGCATTGGAATGGAAGACTATAGAATTGAGTAAAGCCTCAAACTACGTGTAGAAATACAAAATCTGACATCTAAATAGTGTCTTACGGATCATTCTGCATGTACCTACTATTTTTAGGGTCTCCAGATCTGCTGGTAAGGCAGGCAAGTCTGTGCTCTTTTATATAAACAAAAGCATAAAGAGAGCTTGACTTGCTTGAGGAATATAAATGGTTTTTCCCACTGATCCAAGCCAACTCCCAGGGTTCTTGCTTCTCAGGAGTCTTCCAAAGCCATGGGTTGTATTCCCAAGGAGAAAGGGCCTAGAATCTAGAATGTTTGGGAATGACATATGTTGAATTGAAGCGAAGGACAAAATCCAAGAGATCTCAGCATGGAATAGTGTGAAAAGCTCATGGCCAGACAATGGTCTTGGGAGAGAATATATTGCAGCCAGCACAGCAAAAATGAATGTGGCTCTAAGCAAGTCTACCCTTGACAGATGGGTCAGAGGATGGCCTTTTATGTGAACTCAGCCTTTGGGTTACATATGTACCAGGTGCTCCTGGGACATCCAAATGTCTTCCCAGAAACCTAGAGCTTTAGGCTTTTCATAAACACACCTGAGAGACTGGTAGTTGAGGGGTTATAGCAGCTGAAGGTTCTGGTTGCAGAATGTGGTCGTGGCTACCTGGAAAGGCCAAAATTTGCCTTAGCTTTTGCTGACCAGCCTCCCCTGACACTGTGGTCATAATCCAACTGCTTAGTACTTCAGAATTCATGAAAAGGAGCCACAGAGGCCTGTCAGAATCCATCCCTAAGATCTCAAGGGGAGTAACAATAAAGATTAAAAAGGGATGGCTTGACAAGTAGAGCTAACATAGAATCAACAAATAGTCCCCCCAGGTTTCTACTAATTTTTTTCATTTACATAAAAGCACATACCTGGGTGAATGTCTGTTGGTGCCGTGCCCACAATATCCAACATCCAATGCCCTTCTGTGTAGGTTAGTGCATGCAATGCCCTCTTGGCATTAGTAATTCCTCTTTTCTCTATTTAAGTGATGAGGACATTGAGACTCAGAGAAGTGAGTGTTTGGCCCAAGGATGGTATTGGTAAAGTTTCTGAATGCAAAGCCAGGTCTTGTTGAATAGTTGCCAGGTCTTGTTACATAGTGGTCATCCCATAGCACTTGATGGAACTAAAGAGACTCCATGAAAGTGACTTCGAGATGTTTTAGCAGAGAGGGGGAGGGCCATGAGGGTCACCACTCTAATCCTGATTCAACCAGAGCAGTTTCAGTTTTAATCCATTTTATACCACTGGGTTTTATGTATGATTTCTTTTGAGTCAAATGTTCTAGGCATTGAAAAACTGCTGAACTTAGGCTTCCAGTTAAGATGGAGGCATAGGTAAATGCCTTTTCCTTGGCAACCATAGAAAGAATTACAACCAGATCTCAAAATGAAAAACACTCAGAACTGTTAGGAAATTGTGCTGTATGGAAGTCCAACAACCAAGGATTTAAAGAAGCCACATTCATCCAGATAGGTAGGAGGGGGAGGGGCAGAGTCGTGGAGATGGTGAAGAGGTGGTGTGGTGCCTAGAGGCTGCAGTGGTGGTGGTGGTAGTGGTAGAGCAGATGGTCCCACATGCATGTATGGTGGATAAAAATTGGGAGGGATACCTTAGAAGCAAGTGATCCCAGCCCCAGGCCAGATGGCACAGCCCAAGATTTCAGGATCACGAAGATAAATTCCTGTTACTCCTGGCTGTAAAACCTCATAGGGAATGGGTGGTGGAAGAAACTGATAGATTTTTTTTCTCTTAAAGGGCCTGTGAAGACTTAGAACATATGCAATCCCACACACTCAGGGTTTCACCACCAGGGCAGCAGTTGGAGGGGGCCAGTTACATATGGGCAGTGGGTGAAGTGATTGGAAATGAGCAAGTGCTGAGCAAATCTCCAGAAGCCAGGTAGCGGGATTATCCCCCCTTGAAGTCCCTCCCTCCACACAGAGTCACAAAGCAGTGAAGCCAGTGGCCCTGACTGGCAATTACCTAAAACTCTGCCCCATGTAATTTACAGGTGCCTTTTCCACATAGGCCACACTACTAAACAGATAGTAAAAGCAGCTCTACCTAATACATAAAAACAAACTCTAGGAGGCTGCCAAAATGAGGAGACAAAGAAATACAGCCCAATGAAAGAATAGAACAAAACTTCAGAAAAAGATGCGGAATTCAAAACACTGAAGATCAGGATGCTCAAAGAACTCATTGAATATGGCAAAAACATAAGGGAAGAAATGAAGGTTACACTAAGTGAAATTTTAAAAAATCTACAGGGAACCAACAGAGAAGAGGATGAAGCCAAGAATCAAATCAGTGATTTGGAACACAGGAATTCAGAACGGCAGGAAGAAAAAGAATTTTTAAAAATGAGGCTAGGCTTAGAAACCTCTGGGACAACTTTAAATGTACCAACATCCAAATCATAGGGTGCCAGAAGGAGAAGGGGAAGAACAAGAAATTGAAAACGTATTTGAAAAAATAATGAAAGAAAACTTCCCTAGTTTGGTGAAGGGAATAGACATACAAGTCCAGGAAGCACAGAGAGTCGAAAACAAGTTGGATCCAAAGAGGACACATCAAGACACATCATAATGAAAATGCCAAAGGTTAAAGATAAAGAGAGAATCTAGCAAGAGAAAAAACAGAATTACTTACAAAGGTGTTCCCATAAGACTGTCAGCTGATTTCTTAAAAGAAACTTTGCAAGCAAGAAAGGACTGGCAAGAAGTATTCAAAATGATGAAAAGCAAGTACCTACAACCAAGATTACTCTATCCAGCAAAGCAATCATTTAGAATGGAAGGGCAGATAAAATGCTTCCCAGACAAGGTAAAGCTAAAGGAGTTCACCACCATGTTAAAGGGACTTATTTAAGAAAAAAGAAAATCAAAACCATGAGCATTAAAAAGGCAACATATTCACAACTATCAACTGAATCCACAATAAGACAAAACAAACAAACAAACTAACTAAACAAAAAGCCAGAACAGGAGCGGAATCATAGATATGGAGATCATGTGGAAGGTTATCACTGGGAGAGGAAAGGGGAGAATGGGGGAAATGGTGCAGGGATTAAGAAGCATATTGGGTAGAAATAAAATAGACAGAGGATGTAAAGAATAGTATAGGAAATGGAGAAGCCAACAAACTTACATGCATGGCCTATGAACATAAAATAAGGGGGGTGATTCTTAGAGGGAAGTGGGGTACTGAGCAGAGGGGGGCAAAGGGGGAAAATTGGAATACCTTAATAGAATAATCAATAAAATATACTTAAAAAAGAGGGAGCTGAAAGTCTCATATTTCTTCAGCTTAAAAAAAAAAAGCATTTTATTTATTATTTTAAAGAGAGGGAAGGGGAGAGAGGCAGAGAGGGAAAGAGACACCGATGCATGGCTGCCCTTCACCTGACTCCAGCCATGGACCCGGCTGGAGACCCGGCTTGCAACCCGGCCATATGCCCTCACTGGGAACCAAACCAGTGACTCCCAGGTTTGCAGGCTGGCACACTATCCACTGTGCCACCAGCCATGGCTATTTCTTCAGCTTTTAACCTATCATTTCTAAGGGAATAACCCTAAAGATTTTAGTCAGACTATTTTTATATACACGTGATCCAGGAGTGGTTGGCACTTTGGTTCAACCTCTGTAGATGACCCTATGGTGATTTGAGGCTCTGTCATTCGTGGCAAACCCACCTGAGGTTTGTGTCCTGGCTGTACCACTGAATCTTCGTGTGACCATAAGCAAGTCATTTCCTCTCTCTGACCCCAGTTTCCTTATCCTTAAAATGAGGACATTGGACTAGGTCTGACATTATGGGAAAGGTCCCAGGTCTGACATTGTGGGAAAGGCTGAAGGAGGTGTGGTGATTATTACAGTCTTTCAAAATAAAGTACCCAAGCAATTGCCTGGTAGTAGGGTTGCTAGATTCAGGAAGTTAAAATACAAGTCAGGCAGTTAGATTTGCACTTCAGATATACAACCAATACTTTCTAGTATAAGTATGTGCCATGAAATATTTGGGACATAATCATATTCAAAAAAGTATTTGTTGTACATCTGAAACTCTCTAGCCCTTAGCAAATAAGTTGGAAAAACAAACAAGTGAATGAGCAAACAAACAAACAAAAAACTAGTTAATTTTTGTTTTTGTCATCTTGATAAAATCTTCCTCTTTGATCTTTCAACTTGTGACATCATAGCACCCAAAATATTAAATGCAGAAGATAAAAACAAGGCTACTTCCAGTTTTTCTTTTAAGTTAACATTTATTTATTTATGTTTGAAAAACACAATTGTGTGTTGTCACATTTTGTGTTTGGGGAGATTTTTTTTTTTTTTTTTTTTTTAATCTGGTGACCTAACACTTGGCTCTTGACTTGAATAAGCTTCTCAGCTCCCTGCCCCAAACACTCTCTTTTGGCCAAAACCCACTCTGCCATTCCAAGGAATTCTGAGTTTCCTTCAAACATAATTTGTGTTTGAACACACACACACGCACGCGCACACACACACATGCACACACGCACACAATCCTAACTTGCACTTTTTGATTCAGCCAGTGATTGCATGTGGCCGGTGGTTTGGCGATTGTGAAATAGTCTTGAAATATCAGTGAGGAAAGCGTTCCTCCTGCATTTGTGGCCCAACTCCCTGCAGGAACTTCAGGTTTCTCTCTGTCTCCTTGAGCAGGAGGAAGCACCAACTGAGGGTAGCCCTGGGCCAGGGAAGCAAAGAGGTTGGCAGGACAGAGCTCCCTGCATTCATTTGTATACATGCTCTGGAGAGTTTGTTCAGATGGTCTTTGCCAGTGTGATGTGGTCCTATTGGGGATCGCAGATGTCCTGAGTAGAACCAGTAGCACACCAGGACATTGCCAAGCTTGTAGGTAGGGAAGTAGGGAAGGACTAGCTGAGTGTCCAACTGAAGGACACCCCCTCCCCTCCACCCTACCCTCTTTTTGCTGGACATCTTTGCTGAGACATTTGGATAAAGAAGTGGTGTGTGGATTGAGGTGCTATGCCTCACAGTCTGGAGACTTGCATTTTTCTCTTGGGTCAGCCAAGGACTCCCTGCCAGACATTGGGTTTCTGGTCATTGAGGGTTTGGTTGAGTTTGTTTTTAAGAGATGTTCCAGTCCTGTCTTTCTGTCATTCATCCATTCATTCATTCCTTCTGCACCAGTTTGTGTATCTGAACACAAGTCTGGAAGTAGGAAACTCTGCAACTTGGGGAGAACAGGATAGACTCTAAGATCTACTTTTTCCATTTATACTCCATCAGAGAGGCTTTAAATGAGAAATCGAGGTACGTATCAGAACCTACTGGCATATCTAACTTTCATTTTATCCTCTCCATGCAGTAAAACCTTGTAAGTACTCAACTAGGCTCTGCTTAGGAGACAGAGTTGAAATAGGCAGGGTCCCTGCACTGGGAAGCTCACAGTCCGGGGTGGGGAGAAAGACAGGGCCAGTGGCTGTCACCATGAGCTGTGCTTTTGGCAGTGGTGGAGAAAAGGGCAGAGCTCTGAAGGAGAACTGAGGAAGAAGTGGTTCGTTTACCTCTGTTTATTTCTCTTGTGGAAGTGATATGTAGGGGTGGCTTGGGCCATTGGGGCAGCAAATAGAGGAAGTATATGCAATCAAAAATAGAGGAGAGAGGAGGAAATAAAAGTTCTAATCTAACAGAAGCACAGAGGGCCCCGACAAGCACCAGGGATGAGTAACCTTTCCTGGTGCTTTTGAAGTTGGGATATTCCTCCTTTATACAGCTGGGCTCAGGACATGGAAACCACCTCCTCGGTCAAGAAGTGACACTTGCTTGATGTCAAAGGCAAAGCACTGGGGGCTCCAGTATCCCTTGGGAAGGGACTAGGGGCTTCCCATGGGAGGGTGGGGAAGCAGCTCTTAGAGGTTTTGGGTTCCTCTTCGGGCCACCTGGTTTGGCCACTGCTGCAGATGGGGGGACAGGCTGGGCCCATGAATGCTTTCTGTTCCTAGGTTCCCTACTGAGGTGTGAGAATGGCCATCCCGAAGGGTACTCATCATCTCCAGGCTCAGCAGTGGAGGTGGCAGGCTGGCCTGGGAATAAAGAGCCATATGGGTATCATGACACAGGGCTCCCAAATATCCCTGTTGTGGAAGGTGCCTGATGTCTAACTGTCCCTTCTGGCAATTCTATAGAGCTCTCTGCAACTCTTTATCCACAAGGCCAAACTTTTCTCCTGCCTGAGAGTTCACAAGCTAATTCCTGCTACCCCTCCACCCATCCCTTGCATGTACATATGGTCCTGGACACATTGTCAGCAGTCAATACATATTTAATAGTATGTCAATTATACCTCAATAAAAAAAATAGTTAAGATGAAGTCATATAGAATTAGGGTGGCCCCCTAGCCTGGTAACTGATATCTTTATAAGAGAAAGAAGAGGGAAATTGAACACAGAGACACAGAGAGACAGAGCCATACAGAGAAGGGACAAGAGAGGCCAATTGATGTCAGAGGCAGAGGCTGGAGGGACACAGAGGTGGTCTGAAGATTGCCAAGGATTGCTGGCTACCATTAGAAGCCACCAAGCAGAAATCATTTTTCCCAAGAGTCTTCAGAGAGAGAGCCTGGCAAACAACAAACAAACAAACAAACAGATATTCCATGGCTGACTAAATACTGAATTCACTTAATAAATGAATGGAGAAAATATAGAAAATGATGATAGGCAGATGTGGCAGGGGAGCTTGTTGAGTGGGCGTTTGACCTGCTTCTTTCTCTAGACAGGGAAGCCCGAGGGGCTTCCTTCAAGAAGAAGACCGCAAGCAAAGCCATGAGGGTGTTGAGTCAGAAGATCTGTTGAGGAAATGTCAAGTCTATTCCTAGGTTTGAGTAAAATATGAAGCTAGGGAGGTTGGTTGAGGACAGGTTGGAAGCGCGTGTGTTCGGGATTGGGCTTGATCTTATCAGTAAAAGGAAACTACACAGACCGTTTGGAAAGACACTTTATTTCCATCAGAGCTCAAGAATCTCCTCCTAGAAACCATTTCAATTTTCTAGGACATTTTGGGTTGCCTCTATTATTGATTTAAGTCACCCCTAAACAATTCCGCATTTCTCCTGAATACATCTGAGCTTTCTGAAGGTGGGTGTGCCCTGCATTCCTTCTGCTTCTACTGCTGCTGGGCTGTGCGGTGATGACTTCTTGTTGCCCTTTAAAAAAAATGTATTGTATTTTTCCCATTATCATTTAACTCCCTTATACTCCCTTCTCCACCGCCATCACCACACTGTTGTCCATGTCCATGAGTCCTTTTTCCTTTTTGCTCAATCCCTCCTCCCACTAACCACCCTTCACCATAGCTATCAGCCAGCTCTCTATCTCTGAGTCTGTCTCTATTTTGCTTGTTAGTTCAGTTTGTTCCTTAGATTCCACATGAGTGAAGTCATATGGTATTTGTCTTTCTCTGACTGGCTTTTGCCCCACATTGTAGCCTCTCAAGTCCCCAAAGCAGCGGGTGACAGAAATTAGTCACAGTTGCCATAAATCTTGGGTGAATCCCATACTGATTTTACTTAAATGTTGCTGAAGCCAGAGCAGTGAATTAGAAGCTAATAGAGCACCACAGAACTCAGTAACTTTCAGTCCCCAAGCCAGAGAGCTCCTTTGAAAACCTTCCTTGATGTCATTATTTAAATTAGTCCTCAAATCTCTCCTGCAAAGCAATTCCAGCCAGAAGTGTCTGGGGCTGGATACAAAATGGTGCCAACTGGCTACCATGAAATTTAAATTTTGATTGCCCTACTTCCTACCTACATCATGTTGATGGAAGAAATGAGAGAAGTGGATTTTTTTTTGGAGACGGAGCAGGTCATACTTGACAGTTCCTGGGCTGTTGAATTGTATTCCCCCCAAAAAAGATGTGTTGAGGTTCTTACTCCCAGTACCTTATAAAATATGACTTTATTTGGAAATAGGGTCACTGTAGATGCAATTAGTCAAGTTAAGACATAGTCATATTGGATTAAGGTGGGCCCTTAATCCAATCTGACCTGTGTCTTTATAAGATAATGTGAACACACAAGGAGAGAATGCCATGTCGTGCAGCTGCAGGTCAAGGCTTGTCAGCCACCACCAGAAGCTAGAAAGAGGCAAAGAAGGACTCTACCCAGAGTCCAGAGGGTGTTGGCCCTGCTGACATCTTGTATTTTAGCTTTCTAGTCTTCAGAACTGTCAGAGAATACATTCTCATAGTTAAAGCCACCCAGTTTGTGATATACTGTTATAGTGGCCCCAGGTCCAACACAGATGTATATTGCTGAAAGGGACTGGGAGTCTTTCTGTCCTATCTGCCTGTCCCAGGAGCAAAGCTTGCATGTATTACATATAGGTGGATGGTCTGTCCTGGGCAGGAATGTTCAGTGGCCTTACAAGGAGCGTTCTGAAGTATCTGCTAGCACATTACTAGGTGTCCCACGGATGCTCCATAATGCCTGCTTGCACCCCGATTTTAAGTTACTGTTAAAGCATTATTAGAACAACATTAACGGGAATTCGGAATTCAAAAATGGAAAGTAGTCATCACATTCCTCTTCCATAAAAGGGGCCTTTCTCTGTGGCCCTTGCCAGCATTCCTCCATTTGCACACATGCATATGTGATTGTGACCTCAGTGCACATGGATCCTTGTGATTTGTCTGCCCTTTTCCCAACACACAACTTTGTTGTTACATCATCTTACAATGTTGGCTTGATATTCCATCCGGTCGTTATACCACAATCATTTCCTCATTTCTCTTTAGTTTTGGGCATTAAGTTGAATAATTTAAATTTTTTTCTCTTCTACTCAGATAACGTTGCAAAGAATATCTTTGTGTTTATAATTTTTCCAGTTTTACTCAGAAATAATCAATATACATCACTAGCTAAGTTTAAAGCTTACATAATATGATTTGACTTACATACATTGTGAAATGGTCACCACAATAGGTTCGGCTAACATCCATCTCCTAAAGTAGAGACCAGAAAAAGAAATGTGTTTATAACTTTTGATTCTTTTTGGAGTATCTCTTTTGGATTAATTTCTGGGATGGATTTACCAACTCAAAGAGTACAAATTGTGTTAAGAATTTTGTTATACATTATTATACTGTTTAGTTAAAGAACAAAACCAAAATATGGTGCCATCAGAAAATATGTATCAAATGGAACTTCATTACATTTTTATTTTCTGAGGTTGAAAATGTATTTATTTCCTCTGTAGAATTGTCTTGTGTTAATTGATATTGCCAATCACTCTATTGGGTCCTAATTGCACTGGCTATTGATATAATGTAGACATTAAAGTAAACCATCTCTGCCATATTTTTAGAAATAAATTGCTTCATTTTTACTACAGTGGCAGTTGTTTTATTGAAGAGTTATATTATTTATTAAATTTTTTTTTATTGATTGGTTTGGGTTAGATTGGGGTCTACTTATTTATGCATTTATTGGTTGTTTCTTGTATGTGCCCTGACTGACAAGTGATCAAAGCTACAATTTTGGTGTGTTGGGATGAGGCCCTACCAACTAAGCTACCTGGCCAGGGGATAGAGTTATATTATTTCGAAGATAAGTTGTGATGGATTTGAATTTTATTTTTGTTTCTTTGTTAGTTATACTATTATTTGCTATGTCCCAAATCAACATTCCTCCAAATCTGCGATTAAATATTCTGTTTTACTTCTGTTATTTCTATGACTCATTTTTAACAGTTTAATCTATTTGAAGTTTATTTTTCATATTATAAAAAAGGGTAATCTAAATGAATTTATCTCTAAATTGTAATCCAGTTACATAAAATTACTGATTAAGTCAGTTAATTATCCCAATTAGTTCTGATGCTTACTTGATTATATACTAAATAATCCTTGTTCCTGATACAAAATTCATGTTCTTTATGCTATATTATACATTTTTATTGTTCCTATTTTATAATTTGGTTTAACTCCTACTAGGCCTGCTTATTTTTCCAGTACTTTTTTGTGTGCAAGTTCTCATGTATTTATACTTCCTATGAGCTTTGAGCTTTATATTATTTGAGGGGGACCCAAAAAACCCTCTGAAGTTGTCTTCTGGAGGGTGGGCCCCTTGCAGCAGGCTTCCCCTGCCATTAGGTGAGTGTTCCAGAAACAATCTCTATCAGCGAACTAGCTGGTGTTGTTGTGAAAGGCTGCATTGGGCTTCCGTGGATTTTTCTGAAGACTTTTTGAATGCATTTGCCCATTTCATGATGAGCGAGTTATGAGTGCATTTGCCCACCACCGAATTGAATGTCCAGAGTTTTTGATCAAAAACACCATGATCCTCATGCCCCATTCTCCCTATTCCCCGTTCTTGCCCCCAAGTGACCTTTTCTTTTGTTTGTTTCCCAGGTGAAAACATTTCCCAAAGGAAAACATTTTGCCAACACGGAAGAGGTGAAACAAAAAACAGTAGAAGCACTAAAAGGTGAGTTAAAAAACTTATAAGCAGTGGAAAAAAAGTCTGGATAGGTGTATTGCATCCAATGGAGAGTACTTTGAAGGTGACTGAAGTTTCAACATGTAAGAATAAACACACAGGTTTTTACAAATTCCGTTATTTTGCCCTCCATCCCCCCATATGTTCTATGAGCTTTTTTATACTTCTAAGTTTTAAAAGTAGGCCATTTGATATTTGGGTTAGTATCCCTCTAAGATATGCATCCATTGTTGGGTGGATCAGGGTGGAGTGAACTTGAAACTTTTCTTCTGAGTGGTGTAGCTGGGTGGCAAGAGTGAGGCTTTGCAGTTGGACCGTCCCTGGGTATGAATCTGGTCCTGCCACCTGCTAGCTTGCCCAGGTTACTTAGCCTCCCTGAGCCTCCCCCTTGAACCATAGAGAGATAATAGGGCCTACTTCAGAGGGGTGTCACTCTAATTAAACCAGGGACAGGATGTCAGCATAATGCTTGCCTCCTCAGGGGCACTTAATTTTCATTTCCTTTACATTTTCTCGCAATCACAATGTGTAGCTTTGTTAGACCTCCTTAAGCTCACCAGCAATTTACATGTATCATAAATAGATTCTGTTGTTCCTGTACATTTTCACAGTTGCTTCTTGCTGACACACAGGATGCTATAAATTGCTGCCCTTTTATCTTGTGCCCCACCCCTTTGTGAAGCTCTGTATCCCCGTGATGGCTCTTTCCAAGCAGACAAAATGCTACCCTGAGGTTTACAGCTTCTGAAAGCCATACCGAGTTCCTAAAGAGATGCTACAGCCTTTACGTTCTCTGGGCCATGTTGAGGGTGGCCTGGACGAAAAGTCAGGAATCACTCTTGGTTTCCTTACTCTTGGGTCCCCCCGTCTTCGGGCTTCTCACCAAAAGAGCCAGTTCTTCCATAGGAAGATTCCAGATATGAACTCCACCTTTGCCTTCCACCCCGTCCTCAGCTGGAAGCCAAGCAGCCTGTGGTAGTTTCAGACTGGGAGTCTGCTCTTGATCTCCCATGGACCTGTCACCTTGGCATAAGCAGGTTTCCAGGCTAACAGCCCCTCTGGAACAGAGGACCAGTGACGGCAGCTGGCTTGGGACCTGAGTTCTCTTCTTAGCTGTGCTGCTACCGGGATGCTCCTCTAACTTATGGACAACGCTCTATCTCTTCCACAAAAGGATTTAAGGTCGATTTATGCTATGGGGAGAATGCAGAAATAAGTATTAAGCAGGAGAGAAAGAAAAGAAGAAAGTAAAGGTGGGAGAAGAAGGCCGAGCTGGGAATGAGCTGGGAATGACAAAACCACCAGTACAAACCCCTGTGCCCTTATAGTTGACCAGATTTAACCTTGAGCTTCCTAGTAGTCAGAAGGAAAAAAGAAATACTCTGAGCAAGTTACTTGATCCCTATATCTCAGCTTTGGCGTTGATGAAATGGTAGGTAATAAAAGCACTTACACTGTAGGACAGTTCTGAGGATGAAATGAAATAAGGGATATGAAACCCTTATGAATGTGACACACAGCAAAGACTCTGCAAATGCCAGTTTTTTTTTTATCATCACTGTCATTTTTTTTTCTAGGGCTGCTGCTTGCAGTCAGAAATCAACTAACTTTTGTCACCACAGCTGCTCCTTCAAATTACCTCTGGAGTTGTATTCCTTTTCTAAGGTGGGAGAGGCTGAGAAATGATGTTTCTAGTTGACTTCATTACCAATCTAGTGGAAGGGAGTGGGACAATTAATCTGCTTGCAACAGGTATCATGGCAATTAAAAAATAATAATGATGCTCCTTTGGGCAAGATTCTTCTTCTTTTTAATTTTTAATTTTTTTTTATTTTATTTTAGAGAGGGGAAGGGAGGGAGAAAGAGAGGGAGGGAAACATCAATGTGAGAGAAAAACATTCACTGGTTGCCTTCTGCAGGGGCCTCAACCAAGGACAGACCTCGCAGCCCAGGTGACCTTTATGTTTATGGGAAGATGCTCAACTGATAAAGCCACACCAGCTGGGGCCTTTTGGGTAAGATTCTTCTTCTAACCCATTGTCTAAGGTGAACTGGCCCCTGTACCATATAATGCGAGAGCCTCAAGGAGCCTTGATGGTTCATTCATTTAACACCATTTCTTTCCAGAGTAAGGGGAGAGTTCAATTTTCCAGCATCCCCCAGCTGGAATTTTGACACTCAAATTCCAGTCCTTTCTCTTCAAGGACCCATTCACCAGAAGTACTAATGTGGAATTAAAGTCAAGAAAAAAAGAAATGCTGGCTTATTTTTAGTTTAGGGAAGTGAGAGTCAGTTTGAGTTCAGACCGTTCATTGTTTCATTGTTATTACTTCAGCGGCTGCTAGAATTGTCCATCCTTCTTCTCCCCTCTGCTGGCTCTGGGAGGATAGTCCTCTGCTGCAAAAGTGTGGGGACAGCTCACATTCCCTGGAAACAGTGGCCTTGTCTCTCTGGAGTGGAGGACTGTAGATATTCACGGGGCTGTGCTTTCCTCAGCTTTGATGCTTTGGCAGGGAGAATCACTGAAGCGCATCTCTGAGCTATTTAAAGTGCTCAAGAGGAGTTGAGCACAAGCACCCGTTTATCTTGAGCGGCAGCATTTGACACTGCATCAGAGGCTGGGCTCACCATGCAGAAAGCTGAAGCCACGGGGACGTGGTGAGAGAGGCTGGGCCCCCCTCCGGCCAGTTCCCAGCAAATACAAAAACCCACACGCAAGGGCGCAGTAAAAATAGTTGAGTGAAATGATGCAGAAAGTTGAGAATCTAGGTCTTAGTGACCGGCTTGGTCCCTTTTAACCAGGCATATTTGTGCTAGATATGCGGCTGGCACTTCTACAGTCCCCTTCACTTTATCCTCCAGCTGCCCTGGGGAGGTGGGTGGTGTTAAAGCCTCTCCTTAGTCATGAGGTCACTCAGGAAAGTGGGTTGACATGCTGAAGGGCATGAGTCATGGTCCTAAACCAACCCGGGTTCCAAACTCTGAGCTTAGGTGCTCTTTCCTCGATACCCCTGTGTCTACTCTTGGTGAAAAGCGAAGACAGCAGATAAACCGAAACCCAAAACAGAATCCATCACTTTCAAACAAGGTTCATTTCCTCCAGTTCCAGGCGTGGCCATTTGGTGACAACTTTGGTGTCATCTTCTATGTGAGTCAACTGTGTGCCAAGGAGATGAATGCAGATAACTTTTGGTGTGATGGCGCTGTACTGTGATGATTTTAAATAGTTTATTTGTAAAGGTCCAAACCAGAGGGCTTTGCTGACCGGGGAAGTCGTACTTCCTCACCTCCCTGTCCTATTTCCCTTTCTGAACTGGTCACTTGGGATGCCCGTCTCAGTGCATCTGTGTGCACGCGAGATCTGAAACCCAAGTTTGGGCCACCACCAGCTGCAGATGCATGCCACTCACCATCATTTTTGGAAACCAGAAATGACTGGTCACATAACTGTGATTAGATAAAGCTTGTAATTTGTGTTTGCTGTAGTCAGCGACGTGTATTTTGGGACAAACAGCCGCTCTAGGCTACATATAGCTTGGAATTTGCGGCTTTTGTGTAACCCGCCATTGTGCGATGGAGGAGGTCAAGGAGAAGAAGGAGAGAGAGAACGGACAAAGGGAAGAGAGGTCAGGAGGCCCCACTGAGCAGGCAGGCAGGGACCAGGGAAGCCTTAGAGCTCAAGGGGTCCTTAGGAAATAGGTAGTTGACTTGCCCTCAAGAGGGACCAAGGCAGATGATCAGGTGGTGCCAGGCTTCTAACAACTTAAAGCCACTTGACTCCAGTGAGAGGCATGGCCCTACCCAGGCTCAAGAAGGAATTCTATTTGAGCCATGGTATGATTTAAGAAGCCCAAGTGTAGTTCTCCAGTGAGTCAGCCTTTTAGTCTAGCTGATAGTCTCTGACCAAATGCTTCAGTTCTGAAAGGCCAGCCTCTTCCTTGTCCCCAATTCTGGAACCAAAGTCCTTGCCTTTCCTGAGTCTCAGCTGGATAAAATTTTAATTCATTCGCTAACCATTGACTTAGGGCCCTCTTCTGCCAAGCCAGGAAGGGCACCAGGGATACAGAAATAAGTCAGCCTGAATTCCAGTCCTGCCAACAGCGGTGCAATAAATTCTGCTGTATCCTTCCTCTCTGTTGAACCTGTATGCTGAAGGTGACTTTCCCTGCACAAAGACGGCGTGTCCTAAAATAATCACTCATCTCTAACCCTGAATGGGAAACAGAAATGACATAATCAGGCATCTTCATTTAACTCTGCCTTAACAGCCATGCTGTTCCACCAGTTTTGGAGGCACTGTCACTTTACAGACAGGAAGACTGAGGCCCAGAGAGGTGAGCCAATTTGTCTAAAGACACAGGTGGTGGCAGGTCTAGTGTGGAACTCAGGTCAGCATGACTCCTAACCCAGATCTCTTTCCACTGTTCCCCCCGATTTTAGGACATTCAGATGATGGTCATAAGCCATAAATTGAAACTGTCACAGTCCATCAATATTTCTAAGTGACTGGCATTTTCCTCAGGAAGCACAAATATATGGCAGGTATCGACCATGCCCTTTAAGCTTGTACTATTGTGGGAGGCAATAATATATGCATAGCAGGTTGTAATAAGGTATAGAAAATACCAAGTGAACCCCAGCAAACAAGCAGAAGATACAGTGTTGGGAGCGCTTGATAGCTGGGGAGCGTGAGATCACCTTTTGTAGGGGATGGGCATTTGAGGTGACTCTTGGAAGGATTTAGACAGAGAGGATATTGAGAGCCAAAGATCACTTTCACTGGGTGAAGTGATGAAAGGCTGGGCCGGGCAGGAATTGGGCAAAGGCACTTTAGACCAAGGCGTGAGCCTTTGCTCAGGCCTAGAGATTTAAGCATTCAGGAGTTGGTCATCTAGCCTGGCTGAGAAGGATTGGAAAAGCAAGGCAGGTGCTCTGTCACATATCTAGGCGATCAACAGAAGCACACAGACCAGGCAACACCTGGAACGGTTGGGTATTGATGACTTTGTACATGTCAGGTGTATCTTCCGGATTCATATCAGGGCCACATTTCTCAGGTAACCCCTAGAGTACAGTGAGCCAGTCAAAGTTTCTTCCCTTGGCTCTGTCTTACTAAATTTTCAACTCAATCCAAGGTCTGTTTCCATGATATTTTAATAAAATGTGACAAAGACACAGAGTTGTTTGGGTTATAGCAGGGAGAACATCTGGATATTTGGAAACATCTGGACAGTTTGCCAAAGGGAAAAAAAGAAAAATAAGTAACACTTCGTATCATGTGTGTGGTATTATGGGACATAGATAAGGGCTGAATCACCAGCATGTCTTTTAAAATTTGGAAAGCGCATTCCTTTGAGGAGAAGGAAATGGCTACTCAGACCACTTCTGTCTCTGGGTACTTTCATCTTCACTATTTGTTGCAGATCTGACGAGCAATTCCATCTGAAATGTTATAGAAACTGGATGGTTCACCTGTTATTGTTATATCTGTGGGGAGGGAGAAAAATAGGCCACCTTCCTTGTTTATTTAAATTCTGGTTCATTTGTCAAATCTGAAAAGTACTTATTAAGACCCTTTTTACTGTGAAGTCCTGTGCATGGCTTGGGGAGGGAGGGGTGACCAGGATGAAGGGCCTGCTTTGCAGGAGGCCACCGTCTCATAACGAACTAATCTCAACAGAGTGATCGGAGCTCATAAAGGGGAGTGCAGAAGGCTGTGGGTTCACAGATGAAAATGTTACAGACAGGGGCGAAGGGACAAGGCTGGGGAATGATCCAATGATAGAGTAATTTTGGTCTATTGTCTTCAGTGGGCAATAGGATTCTCTAATAGAGAAGGAGAAGAAGACATTGTGGGCTTAGGAGACAGCAAGAGAACAGGCCTGGAGACACCAGACAACCAAGAAGGTTGGGGGAAATGTGTGACCTTCAGATAGCTACTGGGCAGGGTGTGAGAGGGCCATGGTGAGAGGTCAGGTCAGAGAAGACCAGGGCAATTGGATCGAAGGTACCATGTGCTATAAAGCTCTGGCCGTATCCTGTGGTTCAAACCTCAAAACACCCTTGTTTTTATTTCCCACAGCTGAACATACACCAACCTAGGACCTAGCCACTTTGCTCCCAGGTATACCACCAAGAGGAAAAAGTATGTATGTCTACCAAAGGCCTGTCCTGGAATGCTCTCCTCACCTTGATTCTTTTCTTTTCTTTTCTTTTTTTAAGGTTTTACTCATTATTTTCATAGAGAAGGGCAGGGAGGGAGGAAGAAAGGGAGAGAAGCATCAATGGTTGCTTTTCACTTGCCTCCAGCTAAGGACCTGGCTTGCAACTTGGTTATGTGCCCTGACTGGGGAATCGAACCAGCAACCTTTGGGTTTGCAGGCTGATGCCAATCCACTGAGCCACACCAACCAGGGCAGCACCTTGATTCTCAAAAGGCCTAAAGCAGAAGTAATCTAATGTCTATCAATAGATGACTGGCTACTTAAATTGCAATGTTTTCATATAATAGACTACTTCAGAGCAATAAAAAAGTAAACAAAATAATGACACTTGCTGGTACACAGATGAATCTCATAGACATTATGTTGATCAAAAGAAGCCATTTCTGTATAACTTCATTTTTATGAAGTCCAAGAACAAGAGACTTAATCTGCAGTGACGGAGGTCTGCACAGTGGTTTTTGGGGTGGGGCATTGACTTGGGAGGGCCCATGAGAGCCTCCTAGGTTGCTTGGGAGTGTTCTCTATCTTGGTCTGGTGGTAGTTATGTTAGTATATACATATGTGAACATTCAATGGGCTCTACACTGAGATTGGTACTGCACACTTTGTTGAATTTTTTTTAACTCAATAAAAAACAAAGCAAAACAAAACTAACAAAAATTTAAAAAGCCACTTGAAATAGGATTTTAGGAATCCAGTTGTAATATTTGCTATTATAACTCAAACCTCTCCCAAGAAGTCCCTTCTCTGCGATAGAATTCCTGTCACATAGGAAGGTGTACCTTCCATGGGAGTTTATTAGAGACACTCCTAAGCTGGTGAGGGGAAAAGATTAAAAAAAAGGCAATGACTGCACAGAAAGACAGCAAAGAGAAGCAAACTTTTGGTAAATCTTAGTCAGAACCTCCCCCTCTTTGCCTCTTGAGGGACAAATGGCATGTGTCTCTCATATGCCAGTACCAGGTAAAGAGACTGGCACTCTCTTTATCTCTGAGTCTGTACCAGACCTCCTGACCTATAGCAATTCAAATTCTCTAATTTGATCAAATTCTCTAATTTGATCATAAGAAAACAAAAACAACAAACAAATGAAAAAACAAAATCCTCCTTTGGCCCTGCCTTCTGGCCAGCTTTCTCCCTTCCCTCTCATTTTTCTCTTCCTCTCCTAAATCAAACTTTCAAAAACAGCTTTCTAAACTTGGTTTCTAGGCCCTGACTGCTGGCTCAGTGTATAGGCGCCAGTCTGCGAACCCAAAGGTCTCTGGTTCGATTCCCAGCCAGGGCACATACCCAGGTCTCCAGCCAGGTTTCCAGCCAGGTCTATAGCTGGAGGCAGGTGAAAGGCAACCATACATGGATGTTTCTCTCCCTCCCTGCTTCCCTCCCTTTCCCTCTCTCTAAAAATAAATAAAAATCTTTAAAAAAATAATTGAAAAAATAAATAAACTCAGTCTCTCCTTCTCCACATGACATTCATCCTTCAAATCAACACCTTTGAGGTCTCAGCTCACTTGGCCTCTCAATTGTCTCAATTGCATGGGGCATCTGTGCTAACTTTCTCCAGCCTGGACATTTCTCTGCCTTGGTTTTTGTTAAGAGCCACCTCTTCTGGGGAGCAGAAATGGTTATCACATCCACATCCACAAATGCTTGTGATGGAAAGAATAAATTGAAAGCCAAAAGGGATGGAGGGGAAGGCCAGCTGGACCCCCTCCCAGGGCATCAGTCCTTTGCAGGCCAAATTTCCTGGGAATGAATTGGAACTGTAGTGCCAATTTATTTAGAACCTCTGTGTGTCATGCTTTTACATAATTGGCAAAATATAAATTGGTCCCTCTCTCATCCAAGTACAAAATGCCTTTGAGTGGAAGGTTTTCTTTCTTTCTTTTTTTTTTAAAGCCTTACCATCAATTGCCTAGTTCAGCGGCGTATTTTTGTGACATGCTCAGGCAAGCGTTGTCAGCTGAGACTATGAAACTCAAGAGCATGTTGATGTGGTGTCCCTTACGTTAGTGATTTATTTTACTATCTAAATTTAAACCCTTTATTAGGCCTCCCGAGAAGTTGGTCTGATTCAGAAAATCACAAAAGACAACTGAAGGGAGTTCCAGAACCACAGAAAAATGGGATTTTTTTTTTTTTTTCCTTTTTTAAAGAGAACATTTAATTTCCTTTGGCCATGGAAATGAATTATCAGGAGAACCTGTTTCTGCATTTAATATGTATTAAGAGAACACGTTTTTCACCAGCCCCGTTAAATACACGTTGAATTGGTAGTTGGAGAGTATTGTGTGAAGGTGGCATGAATTTGGACACTGCTAGCTTCTACCCACCACCTCGTGAAGATGGATCAAATGTGAGAGGACCTTGTGGTGAGGTAGAATAAACTGTGCTGAGCGCACACGGAGGAAAAGGGGGGTCTTGCTCACTTCTGATCAGACGGGAAGCAGTGATTGGCAGAAGGGCCAAGGAAAATCAAGTTTCTGGCAAAGAAGGTTTCTTAACCTTGAATGCACCTTGGAATCACCTGAGCAGACTTTAAAAATGCCGATGGCCTGGGCCCCCCGCCAGATCTAAGTATAATTGGCCCAGGGTGTGGACTGCAGTGTGGGATCTTCCACAAGCTGATTCTATGTGCAGCCAGGTAGAGGGTCCCCAACATCAGCGTCACCTGGAGACGTGTAAAAAAATGCACATGCTGCTGAAGCAGAAACTCTGGGGATGGGGAGCCCCAGGGTTCTCTATTTATTAGGCCCTGTGCGTGATTTTGACAGACTGAAGTCTGAGAACCAATGATCTGAGGAAAGGCGGCCTGGGAGAGGGCCTGGGGAGGAAAGCCGTGTAATGGTGAGCCAAGAGAGCAAGGCAGGTTCCCTTCAGAGCCAACGCCGGGGACAAAGGCAGCAACCTGGAAGGGCTTTCCTTAGGGAGGGGAGCATCTGGGAGAACCAAGGCAGGATCCAGAAAGGTCAGACTTAGGCACAGAGTGATGTCAAACAGGTCCTCTTCCCAGTCCAGGGACCAGCCGTTGCCTCTGGGTCTCACATTCCTCACACATAGCACGGTTTTCTCAACTGAATTCCTGACAGCGGGTGTGCTTTGTGCAGGGGGTCTGCGGTGCCGCCGTGCTCTGAGAACCAAGGCTGGGGGTTCCCCTTTGCAGCGGGAAGAGCAGAACCCCATCCCCACTCCACAGGGTGTGCCATCAGCACTTGTTTCACGCCTGAGTGCGGGCCAGGCAGGGCCTCTTTGCTTTTTGGCTTGCTTTCATTTCTGCTTTCCTCTCTGACTCACACCCAGCACAGTGGCTCTGGAGACAGTTGTCCCTTCCTCGGAGAGTCAGAGACCAGGAATGAATGCCCTTATGGGGAAAACAGGGAAGGCAGTCCCAGCAGCAGAGAAGATAAGTTGTTTGGCTTACTCAGGTTGGTTCCCCTTAGCAAACATTTGGAGTGTGTCGTCTCTGAGCTGGCTCTTGGGCCAGCCACCGGGGAAACAGAGGACACAGACCTGGTCCTAGGGGAGCTTCCAAGTGGGTGAAAGGGATTTCCTGGTGGAGGAGGAAAATCCACAGCTCAATGTCTTCTGCCTGAAAGGGGCTATAATTAAGGTGACGCTTTAGGTTTCTATCCAGACCCAGGCATGTTTGATAGTAAAAAGTGTGAGCTACTAACAGTAATGCCAGGACAACAGGTATAAGCTGGAACTCTCCTGAGCATCCAGGAAGGTCACGTTAGCCACCCTGTGCAGAGAACACCGTGTTGGGTGGTAGCTGTCGGCTCTCTACACCTTGGGGCAAGACTCCACTTGGCGTGAATCCCTGTAGGGTGCATGCCCCACCCTATACCAGCTCCTAGTCTCAGCACCAACATGGCGCACAGCACCGCGTCCCTTCTGTGAGGACCAGCTATGGCTCTGACACTCAGCTGGTCCCAGACTTCTGCCTGGGCCGCCTGATCATCCCTCTGTGATGTTGGGCAGCGGGCAAGTCTTCTTAGAGCCTTGTTGGTCTCCTCTGTAAAATGCTACTTCAGTTTACAGAGGTTTGTTGGGTCCGAAGGGACTCTTTGGGCCTGGTTTAAGCACACATCTTTTCCCTCTTAAGGTCAAAGTTAAGTGCCTGCATTTTGATTATACTGTGCTATCTGTGAAGATACCCTCCCGAGTTTGGACATCAACTTTCCCACTCCACATCCACACACGGTGATGTGTGGACACCATTAAACCAGATAATGAGTTCTCTAGCTCCAGTGAACATTCTTGAGTATATAGGTTCCAGGCCCTGAATTAGGTGCCATGACACATTCAGCCTCTTTTATCTTTTTTTTTTTTGACTAAGAAGATCCCGTTATTAAAGCTGAGGATAGTAAAACAAGGAAGAGCTAAGCATAGAAGAATCAACGGGAGCGCCTACGTTGAGCTGCCCTAGTCCAGTGGGAAGTCAGAGAAAAAGAGGGGGCTGTGGGGGCAGGTTCAGGGGATCAGCCTGGGACAAGCTGCCCGTCACCCGAGAGTTTAGGAGACACGGGCCTGTGAAGAAAGAAGTGGGGGTCGGGGGTGGAAAGGAAAGGAAATGGCTCCAGCCAGCCTCTCATATCTTAAGCCTCACAACATCCTTGAGATGCAGGCGAGGTTAGACCCATTTTATAGATGAGGTGAAACAAATTCTCCAAGTTCCACAGCTCAGAAACAGCAACAGACTATTTCTGTCCTCAGAGGAGGGGCAGCTTAAGACAAGGATCTAGTCCAGGGCCCCAGAGAGTGAGGCTAGATTCGTGAAGAAATTGGGGGACCCAAGGCCAGATTTGGGGTGAGGCAGGTGAGGCTGTTGAGCAGGTGCAGAGGCTGATCTTGTCCTTATAAGACAATTTTGATACTTTGTTCATCATGGGTTTCTTTTTCGGTATTAATTTCAACTTGGGAAGAAACTGCATTTAAATGTTATCTTGTGTTTTCGCACTCTGTCAAATTTTATGCCCAAGGCCAGTACCTCATTTGCCTCACATAGCCCTGACTCTGCGGGGACCCTGCAAGGCAGGATATGACTTGTTATGTGACACAGTCACTGGTTGCCTGTGCCCCGCTCCCCACCTCTCCCACCAGGGTGGCTTTGTCTTAATAAACCATAAGGTCTAGTCCGAGGCCCTTCTGTGTTCCAGTGATTTGGACAGGCTCCTGCTCCTCTGACAGCCTGATCCTCACCCAGCCCTCTCCCCCTGCCAACGCCTGGTCTGTGCTGCTGGGCACTCAAGGTACATTACAATATATGATACGTACACTGACCATGAAGCAAGGACTTAGACTTCTTTAGCCGATGCACACATGCCTGTGGACTTTGTAAAATGCTGATAAAAGCGCTAGACCTTATTTCTCCTTGGTAAACCCCTTCTTGACCTATGGTCTTCAAATGTCTACCACTTCCATCCCAGCTGGGACCCAGAATGTTAATGGATGCCAAAATGAACATGTGTTGAGCACTTACCACGTACTGGGCGTAATCTAAGATCTGTACATATGGTCACTCAGTTAATCCTCATAACAAGTTCACCATAGAGATTAACGTTAAGTCCACTTTACGAGTGAGAAAATGCAGGCACAGGGATGAGCGATCCTGGCACAGCCATGAAGCTAGGAAGTGGCGGAGCTGTGATTTGAACCTGGGCAGGCTGGCTCTAGATCTTATCCACTTCCCACTGCAGGCCCTGCCTGCTGCTGGTGGGAGGTGCGTCCTTTCTCAGACCATTGAGGAGCGCCTGGGAAATTGTCTTCTTTTACTGCGGTTTAGCATGGGCTTCATGATGCTAGGCATGTGGGGGGAAACTATAATATCATCTATTGTGGGCTGAATTGTGCCTCCCCAAAAGATGTACCTTGGATGTGACTTTAATAGGAGATAGGGTCTTTCAAGAGGTAATTAAAATGAAGCTGTTAGGGTGAGTAGTCCTCATCCAGTATGACTAGCGTCCTTTTCAGAAGAGATTTGGACACAGGCAGGAAGAAAGGGAAGATCATGGTGAAGACACAGAGAAGATGGCCATTTGTAACACAAGGAGAAAGGCCCTAGGAAAAACTACCCCCCTGACACTGTAATCTTGAACTTCTGGCCTCCAGAACTCTGAGAAAATAAGTTTCTGTTATTTCAGCCACCTGGACTGTGGTTCATTGACATGGCAGCCTGAGCAAACTCATACAACCTCCAAAGTATATTTCCAAGGTGAGATACAGAAACACCGCCCACCAGCACTTGGGAAACACCACATGGGCTGAATCTTGCTGCCACATGGCTCATTCCTTGGCCTTACTCATTTGAGCCTCTGCCAGTCTCCCTCCAAGGAGCAAAATGAGGAACCAGTCTTACATGGTCACATTTCTACTTCTGGTCTCTCTGGTATGCCTGTTCTCTGCCCCTTTCCACCTCTACACAAGACCCCCCGTTCCTTGGCCTCAGTTACTCTGACACTGGTCAGCCTGCCCCTCTTCTTCCTCCTATCCACTTCATCAAAAGCTTTCAGTTTAATCGTCTGAAAGCAGAGTTCTGATCATGAGGAAAAAGCCTAGCTTGTTCGCTTGCCCTGATCAGCCATCAGCTTTCAGTGGGACCTGCCGCTCCACAGGAAAATATTACCTGCTATTCCCCTCGTGCTCCTCCTGCTTGTCTACCCTTGACCTTTGCACACCCTGGCCCCTCTGCCAAACCTGCCCTTCTCTCCCTTGGCAGGTGAAAGTCCTACTGGTGTTCCAAGCACAGTTCAAATTCTGCCTCCTTTGTGAGGCCTGTGCATCCTTACCAGCTGCCGTTTCTCCCTTTTCTCAAATCTCACCACACGGTCTCTCATGCCTCCTGCATTCTCTGCACCTTACATTCCAGTTATTTATGCATGTGCTCCCTTCCAACCCCCTCCCACATTTACAGACATCCTGAGAACGTTCCGGAAGGGAGACAGCATGGTGTCTTGGAAAGCAAAAGACACACGGAGGTGGCAAGCTCCTCTCCCAGCCACGTGTTAACCACAGCGGGGTGGGGACTCCAGGGTGGAGTGGCCAGCACACAGGACATAATCACGTGCGAATGGACAAAGCATCCCACCTCTCAGAGCCTTAATTTCCTTAACAATAGAATGGGGATAAATCTGTGAGAATTATGTGAAAAAGAAAGGTCCTTATACATATTCTCTGAGTGTTCTATTAGAAAACAGGCACATCTCTGTCAAGCAAACCATTCCTTTCCTGCCAAGGCCCAACGCTCCACGAGGTTTTCTAATTTGGCCAACCATAGGTGAAGGATGTGTTCAGTTACTCTGTTAGGTGCTGTCACGAGTTTCCCCCACGGAGTCCTCCCAGGAGCCTTAGCAGGGGGCCGCAGAGACCATCCCTATGGTCCTGAAAGCCGGTGCTCTTGACTCTGTCTGGGCTGGGTCGAGCCACTGCCGCCTAGCTTCAGAAAGTCATCAGGCCCCAGGGAACTGAACTGGCCTGACCAGGAAACTGAGCCTTGATGGGTTAACTGGACGATGCCTCCAGCTGGAGCCAGATGGGTTTCCAGAATTTATTAGGACCATGGTTCCCCAGCTGGGCTGGACACAATCTTGCCTCTTGACCTCTGTGGGCCTGGACGGTGACTGTGAAGATTTGGAATTTCGGGGCCTGAACTAGCAGTGGTTTCCCTGAGCCAGAAGTGGGGTAGCTCTGATGAGTAGATAATTAGGACGCTTCTTTCAGCTGGAGATAAAGTCCAGAGCCTCACTCCGGCCATTATCCTGCCAAGCCTAATAGAGCCAGATTGATGGATACGGCGCGGAGGGAATTGGGAACATTCTTGCGCACACTATATCACACTCCATAACCGCCAGTGCACAATGTGGGACTTTTATAAGCCATTACAAAATCCATTTTGAAACATCTCGGGGTGCGACAGCCAGCTGCGAAGCATCTGAAGTATCCCGGACATGTGGGCTTGGTGGGGCTGGTGGAAGGCACGCTCAGAGCAAATGCGCGCGCGCGCACGCACGCCAAGAGAACGCCGCCGTCCGGGAAGCAGATGCTGGCAGGGGAGCCCACTGTACATCTTATACTGTATTTCGGCAAATGCACTAATCCCTCTTGTTAGACAAGAACAGAAACCCCCCAAATGCTTTCCATATGTGCCATTGTCTTCCTGGCCCTTTCATTCTATCTCGAAAGCCCCCAACTTAGCAACCTTCATATTAATGCTAAACATATTACCTCAGTTCGAACGCAGATATGTTTAATATGAATACAATTAAAGTTGCTTCAACATAATCCGGGTAAGATAAACAGCAATGCTATTATTATAAACATCCCTGCAAGGTCTCTTGTAAAATATTATCGATACTAATAGAAGCCCCCCTCCTGCCCCCACCCCCACCCCCACCCCCACCCAGCCAGATACTTGGACTAAACAATGCCACTGCCTCCCTACTAATAACAAATCTGTCCAGTGATTTAAACATCAGTGCATCCAATGTAAACACCATTACAGCTAATGTAAAACAGTTACCCAGCCCGGCAAATCTTCAACCAGAACGTTATTGAACAGAAAGAGCAGTTTCCTCGGCAAGAATGCATTACAGCCTGCTGGTGACATTTGCAATAGATTACTTAAGCCCATAAAGAAATGAAAATTGCAGGCCCATTTTGGGCCAGCAATGATGAAATCGGAGAGCACGAGCTAAGTACAATATGGCACAGAGCAGCTTCTACCTGGGGTCTGCATGCCCTGCATGGGTTGAAACACATCCTCCTTGTGTCTCTGTGTGTATGTGGCCACAGATGCATCGCCTCCTTTTGGTCTTGCTTCTTGTCCGTGGTCCCCACGTGAGCAGGCATGACGTTGAGGACAGGCTTTTTCAGGGCTAAAGTGCAAATGAAGGCTGGGGGTTGGCTGAGGGTGAGAGCACCTGGATGCGTTTCTCCTTGTGGTGGCCTTGCTGGGCCAATGAGGCACCAAGCACAGTGCTGGGGTTTTGGCCCCAAATGCTGGAGCTTTCCCTTCTTTCAGAGGACAGAGAAGGCCAGAGCTTCAGGGAGGAGGCCTGGCTACATCTCCAGAGTCAGAGCAGGGCCGTATTATGTTCATTTGATTCTTATCTTACCTCCAAAATAAGCGGATGGAGCCCCCACACTACAAGCCCTGGTCATATTCGAAACAAACAAACCCTGTTCATTCTTGCCTGTTCCTTCTTTCTATACTCTTCCATGATTTATTGGTCCCTGACCTCTTCTTTCTTTATATCCCAAGTTTTTGGCAACTTCTTGGGCATGGTTCTAATGATTCTATAATTGCTACCTTTTTTTTCTTCCTTCCTTCCTTCTATCACCCACTCCTGTTACCTGTTAAATACTCCAACTCATCAAGCTCTGGCTTTGGGAGCTTCTGAAGGGTGGTCCCCAAAAGAAGAAGGTCAAAACCCCACCCCTCACCCACCTGCATAAGGTTGCACCATTACATTGTGTGAGCCAATGAGCCTGACTTCCCATTGCTTTCCAGGGTTCTTCCTGGGAAATCTCCAAAAGGGAGCCAGTCATGCCGTTGGGGCTGGGCTCTGATTTCTATACTACAATGTGCTCAGAACTGTGAGGGTCCATTGTAATCCAGAGAAAGGAAAAGGAAATTGCCCAATTACTTCTCCCCTAAAATACTTCAATTGCAATTAACCACCTCTCCCTTAAATAATTTTCATGAAGTAAAGATATTCTTTCCCACTGATGACAGAACTTGTCCATGACCAAGGAGTTATTGTTTGCTTGGTGTGACTGTGAGAACAAACACCTGTTACGTGTTTTTTGAAAATACCACGTGCTCTGGTATTCACCTGACACTTAAGAGTTAGTTCAGGGTTTCCAATCGTGCTATTGACGTTTGGGATCAACTAATTCTTTCTTATAGGAGGCTGTTCTGGATATTGTAGGACGTTTAGTCATATCTGTAGCCTTTACCCATTAGCTGCCAGTAGCAACGCCTTAGCTGTGACAGCGAAAAATGTCTCCAGACGTGGCCAAAAGCCTCCTGAGGAAGCAAAATCTCTGTCTTTCTCTCTCTTCTCCACCCAAACACACACACACATTGACACATTGAGAACCACTGAGTCAGTTGGATGAATCAGGGCATTTAACAAATGAATGCAGACAAACGCAGATGTAAATCCTTGTTTCCTTTCTTACTGCCTGTGTGGTCTTCTTAGGCAAGGAACGTAATCCATCTGAGCCTCAGTTTCCGCCTGCTACAGGGGGATGGACGAGGTCCATGTACCAGGGGTGCAGAGAACCGCCTATGTCTTCTATATGGAAATCCATGGGGTCGAATCCACTGAATCCACTGCGGCTGTGCTTCTCATCTGAGCCTGAAATCCAGCAGCTCCTCCTCAAGTGAGGAGGCCCAGAGCACCGACTGGGTGTTCCCATTTCCCCAGAGCCTGGAAGGATGGAGAGCTGGAATTCCATTCCAACTAAACATCATATTATTCATATTATTAATGCCAGGCAACTCTTTCCTCATAAAACCCCAAACCATGTAAACACTAGTATAGTTTTCAATTTGTACTCAGATTAGATGCCAGGAGTGTTTGGTTCCATTTTATTATTTTATTTTATTTTTTAAGTGAAACCTCTATAGTGGATTTGAAAGCAAGCTATTTTGTGCCTCTCTGGAGAGGTGTAAGTTTTGGAAAGGCAGTTTCCCTGGAATGTTTCAGCTCCAATCAGGGTGGATGGAAAAAAAAAAAAAAAAAAAGCTGGTTAAGTCACATGATAGAATTTCTGAACCCAGATTCATCAACTCATTTAGGAAGTGCCCAATGGAGGGAAATGTGCACAGAAAGGAGGCTTTGTGTCATTCTAAAAGCTATTTTATGTCCTTGGAAAAGCAGGTGGGCGTTTATATGCATACCCTTTCGAGTGTTCTGTTTTAAGGCTCACACACTGCAAATGTTGTATCTTCCAAGTCATCCCATGGGGGAAAATGTCTTCTATTGGGGAGGGGGGCATAATCCTCACCTTCTCCCCCACACCCTCAGCTCCGGGAAGCATAGAATCCACATCATGGCTGTTCCTCTTGGAGCCATGAGCGAAGACCCCACATCCACTGAGCATTTACTGTTGGACTTTGGGCATCCAAGGATGAGCGGTTAAGTTTCTGCCCTTCAGGGCCCATGGTCCAGCAGAGAGGCAGGGGTCGTGAGAGGGCAGACCTCAAGGGAGAACAGACCCCAGGGAGGCCCACATTGTTCTTCCTCTTTCCTGTGACAGGGCATTAGATTTCAGGGGACTGCTTAGAATGGAGAAGTAGTTCTTGTTGCTGGAGCTCTGGGGGCAGCTGAGCTCTGTGCTCCACTCAGAGCCCTGGGACCAAGGCACAGAGGTTCCCCTCATAGGGAAACCTGAGACTGGCTCCCTGTGTGCCTGTTAAAGTGTTTGTCATTGGCAGAGACGCTAAAAGAGGGGGTGGGGGGGTGGGGGGTGGTGAGCTGAGCCATGTCACTGCCCAGGGAGAGGGGCTGGTGGAAAGGGCAGTCTTGGGGGAAATAGACTGCTTCCTGTCTGGGGCTGGACCCCTGGAAAGGGGTGAAATGCCCAGTGGGGCCACAGCCTCCTCTGGGAGCTCACCTTCCATCCATTCTCAAACGCCCCAGTCATCAATTCACAGGCATCCTGAGAGTGCTAGCCTGTGTTTGGACTAAAAGCCTCACCTGGGCTGCCTTCTTCTTCTCATTCCAACTGTCTCTGGGTCAGACCTTCAATTCCTCTGATTCCAATGACCAGGGTCTTTGTGCAATGGACCCCATCTCTATGTCCGGCCAAGACCTCCTGGGCTGGTATATCCACCAGCTCCCGACAATCTCTGCTTGGAAGCCCCATGTGCACCTTTGCCTCCATGGGAAACCTTGTTGGAGCCCCTGGCAGAGATGGGGCTCAACCACTTGCCATCATACTGGGCACCCCGCTTCTAGAATCCACCAGCTTGCCCTACGGTGCCCCTATTCACTCATATCCCCACGTGACTGTGAGTACATGGGAGGCAGGCGCCATGTCTCATCTATTTCTGCCTCCTCAAGACCTGGCCAAGTAGGTGTTCAGTGAATTCTTCTGCGGCGATGAATCTTCCCTGATGAGGTCTCGGAACAGGACACACAAGGAGGGATCTTATACTTGTCCATGGGTGCGTGCCAGTGTATCAACTTGAAGGGAATTTGTGATGTGAAAGTCGTGTCCATGCTTTGCTGTGACAAGGAGGCTCACCATATGTGTGGCCTGTCTCCTCCCTCCATCCCACTCCTTTCCAAATGTCACAGCAGCATACAGGCCCAGCGTAGATGCCTTGCCTCGGAGGCGGGGGCCCGGGGCAGGACAAGGCCTCCCCAGTTTCAAGTTCCTGATGGATTAGCCTCCTCTGCCTTCGCCCTCAGGACCTAACAGAGAACAGCAGACAGAGGGGCAGGGGGCAACAGTGCTCTCTGGCAGGCCATCTCCCAGACTTGATGTGGTGGTTCAGAAAGCATGTTAATGCCACAGGGAAGAAATCCGAGGGCAAGTACACACAGCCCTGAGCCCAGACGAACAGCCTGACCTGCTTCACTGAACGAAAGTGGAAGGTGATGGGTTCGCTCAGACTCCCAGGAGAACCAGCTGGGATTTGCAAAGAAGTTGGAGTAAGGAGCCTGCAACTGCTGACAGCTGTGCTGGACCCAGAGCCCAAATCCACCAGGTAGGACGAGAAAGCAGCTCTTTTGAACATGGCTTTGGCCGAACACCCGGAGAGAGACGTTGCCTGCAGACTCAGTGGTCCCACTTAAGAACTTCAGCCATGAAGCCTCGGATGCGGTCTTGGCAAAGCAGAACTTCGCAGGGTTGTGTTTCACCTGGTCTTGCTCACCTCAGCCCCATGCCCCCCCCCCCCAATGCAACCGCCCCAGGTGGGGGTGGGGTGGCAGTACCTATTTATAACAATTCAAATTGTATGTGTAGGAGTAGAGAGTCTTTAACTACAACCAGGAAGATAGCAGGGAGGTTTTACTAGGACCCTTGAATTCACGTTGCGGAACGAAAACTAAATACATCCCCCTACAACAAACATATAGCATTTGCCATGTGCCAAAAACTCTTCTAAGTACTTAATAAATGTTGACTCATTTTATCTTCAAGGCATCTCGGTGAGATAGGCACTACTATTAACCTCATCCTACAGGTGAGGAAATGGAGAAACAGACAGTTTGAGCTCTCCTGGCTCTCCTGGCTAGAGGTGGGAGAGGCAGGACTTGAACACCGGGAATCTGCCCCAGCATCTATACACCATTCGTCATTGCGCTAGGCTTCCTCATATCCACGATAGTGTATGCATAATACATTTTTAAAGATTTTATTATTTTTAGAGAGAGGGGAAGGGAGAGAGAGGGAGAGACATCCATGCATGGTTGCCTTTCATCTGCCTCCAGCTCCAGACCTGGCTGGAGACCTGGCTTGCAACCTGGTTCTGTACCCTGGCTGGGGATCGAACCAGTGACCTTTGGGTTCGCAGGGCGACACCTTATGCACTGTGCCACCAGCCAGGGCTCACATAATACATTTTTAAAATGGGGTTTAGCTACTGTCTTCCAAGTTGCTTCTAAGTAAGGGATTGGTAAAAAGCCTTAGCCACCAGGTGAATAGAATTTATGCTGGTCCTGCGCACGTTTTCCTTTTTTGTTGCACAAAGTTATAGAGCCTTCTCTGTGAGCCTCATCATTCCCTCTAGCTGGAACTTACCCTCCCTTATAATTAGCTGAAATTGGCAGTCCACTAATTTGCTCACAGATCATTCTAAATACCAGATCAGTTATCAGTTAGATAGTGTTCCTCAGGTCTGCTTTCTCCACCTCCTGAGAAGTACCTATCACATGCTCCATGCTATTAAAGAATGGGTTTCTCTCTGTGTTCATACCTTTGGAGCTTTGTTTTCCTCCATGACAACCTGTCACTGGCCGACTGCCTCTGTCTTCCACGTGCTGTGGGTGTGATGTGGGTGGTGTGGTCATTACCTTCGTGTAGCCAGCACCTCTGTGGTGATCTTGGGAACACAGCAAGCTGGGGAGCAGGTGGATGCAGGGACCCCATGGGGCACCTCTGCATCTGTCATCGTATCTATCACAAGTAACTCCTGGAGGTGATATAGCAGCTGCTTTACCTTGGTGTTCCTCATCCCACGCCAGTTCCTCTTTTGGTCAAGTTTTTCCTGGAACCGTGCCGTGAAGTCTTGTTCCAGCCCACTTGAGCTGGCTCAGCAGAATGGAACACACTGTTGTCCTCTTGTGTGATCTTTCTGTCAGCCACGTTGGGGACTGCTGTGTTGGAGTAAGGTGGCCCAAATGCAAATAACCAGAAGTCTACCTGTTGAACATGACTTTGGAGCAAAGGCAGTTGCATGGCTGATTTTACCATATCTTCTTCAGCTGAGATAGCTTGACCCATCGCCCCCATTCATACCTGATGTGGCTAACCTTGAGCTGCATTGACTCAAATGCTCTTTTCTCTGGAATGAGCCGGCATCATCACTGCCACTGCCTGCCTCTGTGACGTGACTCGGAGCTAATGAGAAACTTACATTGAGCTTCTGAGTGTTGAATCAATACGTTTATGGCGGTATATATCCCAGCCAGCTATTATTGGTCAAGAGCTCTGATTTAAATTAATCAGAATAAACAAAAACTTGCCCAATAAATAACAGTTACCATGTTATAACTTTGAACGCCATGTCCACAAAGCTGGACCTCTTCTAGGACTTTTCAGTGCTTCTCCAATAGAGGTGAAAGCAGGCCTCTTTAGTCTTTGTCTTGGGTAGTTGGTGAGAAACCAAATACGTCCAGATATTAAAGGGAGGTGCCATTCTGTAAGGACATGCTTAGAGGGCTCAAGGGACTGGAAAGCTCACGTATGTCCCCTAGAATGTGAGGCTGGTGTTTAATTTCCATTGATGTAGAAATAATATGGCAGAAATCCTTGGCCAGAAGCCAGGATGACAAGTGAAATTAACCACATTCTTCCAGCACTGTAGGGGTCCACCGTGGAAGCAGGTCTGAACTGTAGGTAGAGGCCTCAGCTGTAGGAGTATTATCCTGGACAGGATTTTTAAATTTTTCGAGCGAGAGCATCCTTGTGAATTAAAGTAACTGGAAAACTTTTTATCCAGGAATGCCTGAAAAGGTTGTGGGACTGGTATGTGTTCTTCCACCCCTTACACGCACGCACCTGAGGGGAGAGAAAGATATTTTCACTGAGGCCTTGTTATGAGGATGGTGGGGAAGAATAAAATTGTTTTTGGGCTTGTCCCCATCAAATCTTCCCCGTATTGCTGGGTCTACTTAGCACCAAGATGAAGGGGCCTTTTGGGTGACAATGCAACAGACCTAGGCAGAGAAGTTGAATTCTCTGCTCTTTAACTTCTCAATTCAAGTGCGGATGGTAAGTGAATATCTTACAAGGAATTCCTGTGTGTTGGAAATGAGACCAAGCCCGCTGTTTAGTAGGTGCTCAATGTAAAGAGGAACCCAAAGAAGAATCCCACCTTCTTCCGTGGGCCAGGGGGCTTCCAGCTTAAACAAATCCAGAACAAAACTCAGTGACTAGGATGCTTGTCCTGTTGACCAACCAACAACAGATATCTTAGGTGTAAATTCAGACAAGCTGTCTGTGTCCACCATTTGCTTGTAAGGCTTTTCTCATCAGGGGTTGGGTTTAAATGGAGAAGTCACCCCTCACGACACCCCGAGTCAGTGCTCTGATTTTTGGCGGGAAATGACTAGAAGTGAGAGCGTGACTCCTGATTATAAAGGATCCATTTACACCAGCCTTCATGGTGGGTCAGGTCCACCTGGTCCAAGGAGGAAGGCTGGCACCCTGTGGCAGGTGGATAGGCTCAGGTACACACCCTCCCATGAGCTAAGGGTCATATTGGTTCCACTGTTCAGCACAATGCTTGGGAAGCAGCAGTGTGGAGTAGCAAAGGGTGTGGGCTTTGAATTCCAACTACCTGGCACTCACTAATAGTTCTTCTTTGTCCACTTTAACATTTTTAGCAGTGCTTCCCTTTATCCTCCAGAGGCCTCACTCTGCTCACACGCCCATATCTCTTCCTCCTCACTTGGGCTTCCCCTTGACTGATGTCCATGCCTCATTCCATCTGTTCGGCCCCTGGCCCTTTCTATTGTCGGTCTCCTTGCTTTTCCTCCCTCACTGCTCTCTTCTCCCTCCCCATCGCTTCAGCCTCTCCCTGTCACTTTCTTCTCCTCTCTTCCTGCCTCTCTCCTCTTTCTCTCTTTCCATTCTCTGCTCTCAGGTGGCTCTGCATAGCTGCATAGAGGTGCTTCCTACACAGACACTTTCCCTCCGTTCTTCTTGGCCATCTGGCCTCCTCTCCAAGCTGCCACACGCCAGCTGCCAGGAGAGACAGCGGGAATGAAGACAGGAAGGAGAGCCAGGCTGCGGATCTAATGGCCCGCCAGAAAGAATAGTCCCTAGGCTCTCCTCCCACATCCCTTGTAGTTGGAGCAAGATCTTCCTATTGGGAAAGATGCCTTTCATTTGGGCACTGGATTAATTAATTGACTTACACAAATGAAATACCAATCTTAACAGTGAAAACAAACACAGAGCTTCAACATCTCCATTCCTCAGGATAGGAAAAAACGCGTGCATGTATGGGCCCCTGCCCCCACCCCCTTTCTGCCCGCTGGGTTCAACTGATATTCTCCTGGAAGCAAGAATGACCCTTTGTGGAGTGTGAGCCAGGAGACAGGTCATTTAGGGTAACTGATGACTCTTGCTTCGGTCCCCAATCCGCTTTGTCTGTCACTTGCCATAGAAACAAGCATTGCATATTTTGGCTGCAATGCACCTGAATCTGTACATGTAGGTGTAGAGATAGGTGAGGTCCGCCTCGATGCCCATCTGGCAAGGTGAGAGCGATGTCGTAAGGTTAACATGTGATGATATACGAGGAAGGCCTGGCATATTACCTGGCACAGATGAGGACTTCAGAAATGCTAGTTTCCTTTCCCTTGAACTGTAGACATAATGAAGAATTAGTGCTCATGATTCCAGGTGGGAAGAACCTCCCACCTAATGTAGAAATTTGCCTCTTATGGTGTGGCCAAGAGTTCAAGGTGCAGGGACTTTTATGTCTCATTACTTCTTCCACCAAACTTACCACCAAAGCTAAACCTACATAAAAGAATTCTGCTTGTTTATACTTGGGGCAACCCTTCTGATATCTGAGGCCACTTTCTGTAACTGTTCTGGTGTCCCTTCTCCAGAGTTAGATATCCCCAGTGTGCTGAGTTATGCCTTAAATGACTCAGTTTCCTGACCCTTCACTTTCTTGGTGTCTGAAAGGTAATGTGATATAATGGAAATGTCAGGCAGAGACTGCTGTGTAGGGAAAGCTGGGTGTTGACCCTGGCAGGTCACTTCTCTTTGCATCTTAGCTTTTTCAACTGTACAATGGGACATCAGTGAGATAAGCAACGTGCTGGGCCCATAAGAAGTTAGCCATCATTGGTTTCTCCGTCATTCTTTCCTGGGCATGCATGAGTTGCACGCAACACTCTCAAAATGTGACTTTGAAGTGGAAGGTGGTCGTTTCTGAAGTCTGCATCAAACCCAGTAGTGGGTACCACTTGCCTCTGTCATTGCAAACATGTTACTCCAACAATAAGTGGCTCGGGGCAGCTTTGGTTTACAGCATCACACAAGTCCCTGTCCCAGCCCTGGTGATCTTTGAACCATTTTATTTTTTATTTCATTATTAAAAATATATTTTATTTATCATTTTTAGAGAGAGGGGAGAGACATCCATGTATGGTTGCCTTTCATCTGCCTCCAGCTACAGACCTGGCTGGAGACCTGGCTTGCGACCTGGTTATGTGCCCTAGCTGGGAATTGAACCAGTGACCTTTGGGTTCGCAGGCCAGCGCCTTATCCACTGTGCCACCAGTGGATAAAAATTTCTATTTTATGTTAGTAGAAATTCCCCTTTTGTTAGAATCAGTTCTGTTCACCTTGGGACATATGAGGTCTGTCCCCAAAGTGTCGAGCCAATGTCAATATAATTAAAACAGTTTGAGGAGCCAATACTTTCAGGACAGACCTCAGACTATTGCAGGCACAGTTTGCGCCCACCATCACCCTTTCCTTTCTGAAGCAGTTGGGGTGAGGTGGGGGGCAGGGGTGGGGGTGGATCACCAGTGTTTGCTCAGCAACCAGAGTTGCAGACCAGTGCTTCTGAAAGAGAGTTTAATTCTATCAATGCAAACAAATGGCAACTCTGATGAGAAAATAGCATCAGCAGGTCGTAGAAAAATCCCAGCCACAAATGAAAAACAGAGATGCCAAAGGTAACCTGGTCATTCTCTTCCAAGTCTTCCTTTCACATTCGTTTGTGTTTGTGCACTTATTTGAAAGCTTGAGTGCTGGCCAGGTGGTAGCGGGAGCCATTGATTTAAGAAGGAGAACGTCACAGAAAAGAGTTAGCATTGAGAAGACTATTCATTGACTTCATTGTTTCCGTAGTGGGGGGAAAGGTATGAGTGACCCAGCTACAGCTCTGAGTATTTCGGTCCCTCTGAGGACTGCTCTGGAGGACTTTCTTGTATGACAGGTCCATGCAAGTTCTTCCAAGCACTGATGCTCAGACCCTTATAGAGGTGTCCTTCTCCAATGCCTAATTATTACATTTGCATATTATTTTGTAATGGTCTTCATTTGCATACACACACACACACACACACACACACACACACATATATATATATATAAATATATATATATATATATATTTTTTTAACCTGATAGGACACAGAACTTCATGCAGCAGTCTTTATTTTTTCCCTTACCTTCATAATGGGAAGAGCTTTCTGTGTTTCCGCAGGATGTTTATAGTGATCATTTGAAATTTGAACATGTTGTTACTGGATGAAGAGTACTGTATTAGGTTTCTCCTGCTGTCATAAAAATTCCTACAAATCTAGCAGCTTAAAACATAGAAATGTATTACCTTATAGTTCCATAGGAGTCTGGGCCTCACAGACTATAATCAAGTCAGTCAGAATTTGCTTCTGAGGGTTTCAGGTTATTAGCAGAACTCAGTTTCTTGCTGCTGTAGGAATGAGGTCCTGCATCTTTGCTGGGTGTCACCTGGGACCCGCCCTTCACTCCCTGAGGCCTCATTGCAGTTCTGCCTGCAGGCCCCTCTGTCCCGGAGTCAGCGATGCTGCACTGAACCCTTCTCACATTTAAATCTGTCTGACTTCCCCTCTGCCTCAGTTATCTGCTCTAGCTGGAGAACGTTCTCTGCGGTTAAGGGCACATATAGTAGCCCGGAGTCCATCTAGATAATCAAAGACAATCAGGTTATTTTAAGGTTTGTTGCCTTAATTGTAAGATATAGTATTCATAAGCTTCAAGGAGCCAGGCATGGATATCTTGGGGAAGCTATTGTTCTGTTCACCGCAAACACTTAAGCTAACCATTACTTATTGTTGGATATTGAGATAGTCTGTAGGTGTTCAATTTATATCTTTGTTTATTTTTGTAGATAAGTTTATTTTTATCTGTGTTATTTACAAATGATCATTCATTTATTTTTTTGTTTTAATATGATCGTAGCTTAGATAGGCTCTTACAGATGGGATTACTGGTCAAAAATATGGGCATCTTTACAATTTAATGCTTATTACTCTATTATTGCCTCCTCAAAGGGTTGCACCTGTTTATATTTATACATATTTTAATAGTTTGATGATTTTGAAAAAACTTCAATGTCTTACAGTTGTTCCAATTACTCTGTTTATATTGCTACTGGCTTTAGATTTTATCTCTTCACCCCTACTTTTCCCCCTGAGCTGAGTATTAACATAAGCTATTAAAAAGAAACAGATTACAGGGTCTTACAGACTATTCTGTTAACTGGGCAAAATTTCTTTCCAAATAAACTGTAAGCAAATAGTAAACAAACAAATTTGAAGGCAGAGACTGTCATTGTCTCTTCCTCCAGAGTGCTCTGTGGAATGCCGAGATCGTAGCTGAAGGGGGTGGTGTGCTAGGTCCAGGTGTGCCACTTGGGACAGCGGGTCGTGTGCATCTCTTTCTCCTGTTGCACCCAGTGATGTCAAGTTGCTAGCTTAAATTAGCCACGGGAAGGATGTTTACACCGTGGAAATTGGCAAACACTAGAAAACAATGCTTTTTTTTTTTTTTTTTTTCTCCTTGAATGCCATTGGTTCATGGGTAATCAATGTGTCCTTGAAGCTTTAGTAATTCATTTCTGATGTCAATAGATTTTTGAAGAGTATAATTTTTTTTTTTTCACAAGTAACACTTTTGTTTGAATTCAAAGGAACAAAAGCTACTATTCCCACCAATGGAGAATAAGATAACTATTTCATAGATAATTTAGTCAGTAATAATCTCTTCTATACCTTCCCAGGATGTTCCAAAATAAACGAATTTACCCTTTATGTAAAATGGGCAAAGCATCAATTATAAACAAAATGGAAGATTACCACATTGAGGTTATACCATATAGTTAAGTACCAAGGAAGTTAAATAGGTGTAACTGAAATTTAGCAAAAAAGTAATTTCTCATTTCATTAACTAGTGAGAATAACCTTTATGTATACACACTCATTTACAATAGGAAACATATGAATGGTGAATACTTAGCAAAAAAGTCTTCATAATTGTACTTTGAATGCCTTCATGATTTAACAATGGAAAGATTTTCTGAACAGATTTGCTCTTCAACAGAACTAAATGAAACATTGAAATGCTTTCATGGATCAATCACTCAGTATCTAATGAAAAACACCTTACCTGATTAACCTAGGTTAGTAATATACTACCTAAAATATAACTTGGTCACTGCTCCACATTTGAAACTGTGATAGCAGAAAATTGCAGGCATTTGTTCATTTTAGGTGGACAAAACAGATATTTCTGGGAAGATGGCCATCAAATGTTTTCCCCAAGGATCCTGGCCTTCTAGAGTCTAGTCTTTCTCGAACCTCAGAACTTTTTTGTGTCTCCACCCACTATGTTGTGCACCAACTTCCATTGTTTGGAAGTTGTTTGCATGGCTAGGCAAAACATTTTATTCTAACATTTATTTCTACTTCATTTCTTCCAGTTATTAAACAGTTTTGCTTGAGATAGAACAAACACATTTAACTAGGGCTTATGGTAGTTATAACTTGATTCAATTTTGTTTCCTTTGTTACTATTTGTTGGTTGCTTCAAAAAATGTGGGCTAAGATTCTCAAAAAGCAATCAACAAGCTTGTGGCAAATGTAAATGATATTAAGGCCATGTAAATTACTTTTTTAAAGTATAGTGCACCAAGAGTAGAGTAGAAATAGCAGAATCATTTAAAACATGTTTCAATTTGATTTGAAAGTATAAAGGTTAAATTTCTTTGACTCTTAACAACAGTGATACTTAGCAAAGAAAAAATTAAAAAAACTCAGCAAACCTTCATTTGTTTTATTTAATGTTTTAGAGTTTTCTGGTTATATTGAAAAATTGTCAATGACTTTTTTTTTAATGACAGGAATTCAAATAATAGTCATAAAATGACTGGGTAAAAATTCCAATGATAATAAACTAAATTTAAAAGCTGATGAATATAAAATAAAGAAAAGAAACAAACAAAGAGCTGGTGAATACAGAGTAAAAGTCCACTGCATTTGTTCTTGAACAGCAAAAGCAAACACAAAACAAAATCACAAAAAATATCATTGCCTATTTATGACATTAAATAAGATGTTTTTGGTTAGGTAAGCATGCTAAATAAACATGTTTTCCCAATGCTTTATTTCTATGTATCACATGTGGATGCAGACTCAAAACAACTTTGAATTAAAAAGAAACCAGAACTTTTATTCTATACTTTTTTCTGTAGTACTTCATTGCTAGATTTTTGATATAATTTTTGAAGAAGATGTTTCATGTGCAACAAACTAATGCTAGCTTGGTCAAAGTCATTTAGAAAAAAATGTTCCCCACACTTTTCAACAGAATATACAAAACTGGAAAATCTGTCAAGCTGGAAATGCTCTGGAATTTCTTAAAGTATTAGGAAGTACAGCTTGGCAAAAGAAAAGATTCTATATAAATAGTGTTTAAGCATTCTGTAACATATGGTGTTCTTAGTGTAACTGGAGTGCGACTTGTTTATATATACACAATTGAAATAGTTCAGAGGCAGGTAAAGTAAACAAAAGGACCAGTTCTTTAAATTACATTTGATCACGTAGACAAGCAAGTGTCTGACAGTTCATCCTGTTCTGTGGAAGCAACTCTGGTGACAACAGGTCCTGTCTGACCCTATGGTAGTTCCCCACTGAGATTAAGGCCAACTTCATCTGCCAGTTCTTTTTTTAAAAGATTTTATTTATTATTTTTAGAAAGCGGGGAAGGGAGAGAGGCAGAGAGGGAGAGAGACATCAATGTATCGTTTGCCTTTCACCTGCCTCCAGCTACAGACCTGGCTTGGAACCTGGTTATGTGCCCTGGCTGGGAATCAAACCAGCGACCTTTGGGTTTGCAGGCCAGTGCCTTGTCCACTGAGCCACCAGCCAGGGCAATAGAATAGTCATCTGCTAGTTCTTGAAGCAGCATATCCACTTGGTTTTGTGGTATTGGTAGGGCTGTATTTATGTTGTCTTCTCTTTGTTGTGCTTCAACATCCAGTGTTTCAAATGTACCCATCAGGGTTGAAATATTTTCAAGGCTCATCATCTTCAACTTAACATCCATAGACTTAACTATACCTGCCACAGACCCCGTCTCCTTGCCCATTGTTACTGCAGTTTGAACTCCCTCTGCCACAGCACCCACCCTAGTGCTCGTCCTCAAGAAATTAATTGCTTGGTTCTTCTGGTGGATTGCATTTTCAGTATGGATTCTGACAACTTCTGTATTATCTTTCTAAATGGCCTTTTTAATTGTAGTCTTTTCTCCTTTATTTCATTTCTTGGCATTTCTATTGAGCTTTTCCACAGCAAACTTCAAGTTAAGTAGGTGTTTCTCCACATTCAACAAGGTCCTGTAAGTTTTCTTGGGAGGTGACAGCCCAGAGTAGTGGTACGGGTTTGATGTGAGGGTGCTCAGAGTTCCATCCTAGTCCTGACCTGAGGGTGGCCTGGCACCTAGGTTTGCTAGAGTATAATCTGAAAAGAAATAAGAGGGAAGGCAGTACTTTTAGACAGCAACTTGGCGCAGAGGAACAAGTACAGATTTGGGGATGAGACAGACCTTGTTTCAAATACTGGTTTCACAAAATGATTAGCTTTGGATTTGAGGCAAGTTGCCTAACTTCTCCAAATCTTAGTTTCTTTAACTAAAAATGAGGAAATTTAGATCTACTTCATAAAATGTTTGGGGAGATTAAATAATATATTGATATAATACAAAAGGTATGCCAACAACAAATGTGAGTTATAATAGTAAGTTAAATTCTCTGAAGTGGTTGCCAATTCTCCTATGTCCACTAAGTAAGCAGCTCAATCATATTTTCCCACTTCAGAGACACTGTTATTCCTATCTTACATTTGGGCTACATTTGTAATACCCAGAGAATTAATGGCTCATATGTTCACCATGTATAAGGCCTGTGATTCCCATCCTCTTGCTCTGTATTCTCAGGGGGATTTATGCATTAAGACCAGGATGCATGCCTCATTTCCATCAAGATACTGGGCACTACTTGAATTAGCCTTCTTAGTTCACAAGCAGTCATTTATTCGACAAGTATTTATTGAGCTGCTATGTCTCTGGTAGTAATAATACCCCTTTCATTTCCATAATACTTTAGAGTTTACAAAGCAAGTTCACACCCATGACTTTATTAAAACCTCATAACAATGAATTGAATTAGATGTTGTTATCCCTATTTTAGAGATGAGGAAACTGAGGCTCAGTGAAGAGAAGCCACTTTCTCAGGGTAGCCCAGCTAGTAAAAAGCATGACAGCAATAATTTCCTCACTGGGAATAAGAAAAGTATACTTTGCTCACCATGTGAAAGCAAAGCCACTTGATTGGTTAGCCCAGGTGTGTCAATTAATTTGTAATGATGATTTACAAAATCACAAAATTTTAATTTATAATTAATTTGTAATGATGATTTACCTGTGCACAGCATAATTGCTGTTCACAAAGTACTTCATGTATTATCTACAGTGAGCCTCACAAAAACCTATAAGGTATGAGAAGAAGGAAATATATAGCTAAGAGGGAAGAAAGAGGACATGAATTGAGGACCTACTCTGTACCCAGAATAGATCATGCTAATATAACTTAGAATACCTAGAATGTTGAGTCAGAGGCAAAGCTGATATGGAGATGTTTCACTGAGAAGTGTAATCCAGGGCAGCAAAAGTGAGGAGAATAAAAGGAAATGAGACAGAGATAGAGGAAAAGCAAATATAAGATGGCATTTTATTGAGCTGGCTACAGCTTATCAAGAAAACATAGCAGGCTGTATACAACTCGACACTAAAACACAAACAATCCTGTTAAAAGAAATGGGCAAAGGATCTGAATAGACACTTCTCCAAAGAAGACATACTGATGGCCAACAGACATATAAAAAGTTGCTTAATATCACTAATCACCACAGAAATGCAAATTAAAACCATAATGAGATATCACCTCACACCTGTCAGAATGGCCCTCATCAATAAATTAACAAGTTCTAGGGAGGATGTGGAGAAAGGAGAATGCTTCTGCCCTGTTGGTGGGAATGCAGATTGGTACAGCCACTGTGGAAAGCAGTATGGAGTTACCTCAGAAAATTAAAGATGGAACTACCTTATGACTCAGCAATTCTGCTTCTGGGAATATAATCAAAGAAACCCAACACAAATTTGAAATATATGCACCCCTATGTTCATTGCAGTGTTATTTACAATAGCCAAGATTTGGAAGCAGCCCAGGTGTCCACCAGTAGATGAGTAGGTATACTACTCAGCCATTAAAAAGAGGGAAATCCTACCTTTTGCAACTGCATGGATGAACCTACAGAGTAATATGCTAAGTGAAATAAGCTGGTCAGAGAAAGACAAATACCATATGATTTCATGCTTATGTGGAATCTAAGGAACAAAATAAACGAACAAACAACACAGAAATAAACTAATAGATACAGAGAATAGACTGACAACTGTCAGAGGGGAGGGCGATGGGGAGCTGGGTAAAGCAGTTGAAGGGATTAAGCAAAAACAAACGAACAAAAAACATCCAACTCATAGACACAAACAACAGTATGGTGATTACCAACTGGAAAGGACAGAGGGTAGGGTTGGGGTAGAAGAAAGTAAAGGGGGGATAAATGGTGATGGAAGATGACTTTGGGTGGTGAACACATGATAAAATACAGATTATGTATTACAGAATTGTGCACCAGAAGCCTGTATAATTTCCTACATGGTTGCTTGGCCATGTAGGAAATCTCAGAAAGGAACCATTCTGACTTGGTGCCCTCCTGACTCTAAAGATGGACAAAATCCCTCCCAAGGGTATTAATTACCTCCTTCACATTTCTGGGCTGTGATACTCACCCTCTCTAGGCAGTCACTGGGGGTGGCCGGAGCAGTGGGCCAGGTCAGGCTGCAATGGCTCTTACTAAACCTGGCATAGGATAAACCATCTGAAGTCTGGCCCTTGCTATGGAAGGGAGATGGAGGCCGCAGTCAATGTTAGGGGTCAATGTGACTGAGGTGGTGGCAGCTGGGGGACTTTGTGATCGTGAGCATGACGTTAGCTTTCACTGGGGGACAGGCAGAAACGAGCACACCTGGGGTGGGCCACTCAGTAGGTCTAAAACGTATAAATCATCTCATTTCATCTGTACTGTACTATGGAGAGGTAGGTATTGCTCTTCCCAATTTTTCGCGTGGGACTCATTGGGGAGATAGCTTGGGGTAGGGACCAAGTACAGGCTGCATAATCTGTGCTCTTTAGCAAAGTATGGATTGCTATACTTTATTATCTTTTATTAATAATTTTGTGAAAAGACAACATGAGAATTATGCATATTTATTTCATCCATATTCCAAAGTCACGTTTCTGCACAAAGAAAGGTATCCCTGAGATGGCAACTTGCTCCTGACCCTTGTTGAAACTCGGGACTTAGGTGTGAATTAGTCCTTGTTGACAAGCCACGTGCACGTGACCTCTGCCATCAGCACACAGACCCAGGCTCATCCCAGGGCTTATCTCCTTGGTAAACGGTCTCTTCTGTCTGGGCTCCCTAGCCAGAGAGTGACGACCCAGGACTCCTGCTGCCATACAGCTTCCTGATTTGAGAATCAGCATTCGAAACCATGAATCTGGCTAAATCATTCGTCCATAGGGAAATCTTTCCACTGTTTTAGAGATGAAGTCCAAGCCACTCAAGCCTCATGATCCTGCTTTTGCCTTCCCTTCTCTCATCACCTCCATTCCACAGCCTACGTTTGTGTGCAGAAGAGGAAAAGTTTCTGTATTTCCATGCCTATGTGCCCCTCTCCATGCTGTTCCTTCTGTTGAAAATGCTTTTTGCCCTTTTCTTTTGGGAACTTCTGTTTATGTACCCAAACTTTCCTCAAGTGCTTCCTGTTTCCTGAAGACATCCATGACTCCTCTGTTCAACCAAAACTGAGCTTTCCTGAGGCAACGACCACAGAATCTCATTCTATGTTTACTCACTTTAGGTGTTAGGCTTTTACTTATGAGTCTCTTTCATTATTTGTATCCCTTGGGCCCACCCAGAACAAATTCAACAAATGTAATCTTCAGCTCCATAAAAAGCAGTCCAATTTCCTTTATAAATGGCATGCACTTTCATAACTGTTCACCTTTTTTGTTTCTCTTAAACTAGCTACTCTCTCAAGTATATTAGTTTTCAAACTCCTTTACACTCTTAAAAAAATATCAAGGGCTCCAAATATCTTTGTTTTACATGGATATATAGCTACCAATACTTACCTTATTAGAAATTAAAACTGAGGAATTTAGAAAGTTATAAACTCACTTAAGAATAATAAGCTTGACCCTGGCTGGTGGCACAGTGGATAAGGCATCAGCCTGCAAACCCAAAGGTCGCTGGTTCAATTCCCAGTCAGGGCACATAACCAGGTTGCAAGTCAGGTCTCCAGTCAGGTCTGTAGCTGGAGGCAGGTGAAAGGCGACCGTACATTGATGTCTTTCTCCCTCACTCCCTTCCCCTCTGTCTGGAAATAAAAAATAAATAAAAATAAACAAAAATTTTTAATGAATAACTATGGGGTCCAAAAATGTTTAGCAGGAAGAATGCCTTTATTTATTTATTTATTTATAAACCTCTTTCATACCTTGCTTAACTGAAGGCAGTGGAGTTCCTCACGTGGGCCCCCTTATTCAGTCTGTTGCCATCTACTGTTTTCATTGGTATGTATTTAAAAAATCTGGCTTCACATAGATGTATAATGGGAAAAGGGGGTAGTATTTTAATAGCATTTTTTAGATAACTGTGGGTGTATGGTGTAACCTCTAGACATCACTGCATACCTGTGATACATTTAGAAAGGTAAATAATGCCTAGGAGTTATTATTAAATACTTTTGACCTCATAGGCTCCTGCATCCTGGTAATCCTGAAAAGATCCTTGCTCTGGCCCTCACTGGCTGGTGAATCTGGCTCACTGGCTGGTGAATCTGGTCCTGAAATTTATGCCTTGAGAAATGAAGGATTCTGACTAAATTAGCCTTCTGCTGTTTGATGATGGTGGGTAGCCTAAAGGGGAAATGGGCATTTGGTGGCTGGGGCAGCTATATGGAAATTCTCCTCAAGTAGCATCGCTTTGAGAAATTCTTTATGAGGTTGGGTGGTCATTTATTTTCATGCAGAAGAGGAATTAGGTAAGCTGGGAGCAATTCTGATATACAGGTGCCCTATTATATAGCTCCGACCAGTGATAATAATAAAAAAATTAAAATGATTTGCCCCACCCTGAGCAATGACTAAGAAAATGCCCAAGTGAGTGCGGTGGGCGGCTGAAGACTTACAAAACTCATTGCTCTAAGACCCACCATTCCACTGTGACTTCCAGCATTGATTTCCTAGGGAGGCCAAAGGGTTCCTCTGCAAGTTACACATGGAGGGCTTTTAAACAAAGTGTCTGTTTTGGGGCAGCCATGCTCCAGGTGAATCGACCGATCGATCAGTGGCTTGTTGCAGAGGTAAAGTGGAACATCTCCATCACCTGTATTTTCTCCATTTCACGCATCAACTATTACTCTCAGGTACACACGTGCAGCAGTGTGGCTGGGATTGGGCAAATTCAGAAAACAGCAACCACGTTCCCACAGGTGCTCCTTTCCGATGCGACCCTATCTGCAACCACTGATGGCTTCAAGTTTGTGCTCTGGGCTTGTTGGTGCTCTATGTTCTCCTGTGTTGTCTACCAGAACTTCCTGCCCTGATGGCCAAGTGCTACCTCTGCTGTCAATATGGCAGCCCCTGGAAACGTGACTATTAAGCTCTTGAAATGTGGCCAGTGTGGTGGAGGAACTGAATTTGCCATTTCAAAAACTGAATTACTTGTAATGAAAATAGCCACATGTGGCTAGAGCTACCGTATTGGGCATTGTCCAGACCTAGCCTGATCCTTTCTGTGAATCAAAGTTCTTCATTTACTGATGTCATTCTCTCTTTCCCTCATCAAAGGCACTGAAACTCACCTGAGTCACCCCACTGAGGGGTGACAAGGACCCTGGACTAGAATTTAGAGGCTTGGGTAGTCCTTATATACAGGTCCCACAGATCTCATCTCTTGTCTTATATCTGCTTTGCTCTTAAAGAGTCAGCTCACACAGTAATGCACTGCATAGGTAGTTGGCCTCTTAGCTGCATTTATGTCTTTCCTTGGAACAGATTACTACTTATTATTATTAAGTCTCAGGGAATCTCTCCACCCTTTGAGCTACCTTCTTTTAAAGAGCTTTCTTTCTCTCAGGCTTGAAAATGTGTCCCAGGGTGATGTCCCTGACCAGCTGCCCTGGTCATCCAGAAGGGATACAGTCCCCACCAGCTCAGGTCCCCTGTGAGCTGGTGCTCTAACCAGGCAAGGATTGAGTTTCTCCTTTTGCCAAAACAAACATGTAGAAAGCCAAAGCCTTTCTCAGACTTGAAATGTTTTTTCCGTCTGATACGGAGCCTGCCGTTTTATTCGTTACATTGCTTTAGTAAGTTACATCATTTTTCTTAGGTATTTTCAAATCGTACTGTGGCACTTCTCCTTTATCAAAATGTCTCTGAGAAAACTGACTACCGAGGAAAGGAAGATAAGAAGAAAATTAGAAGTTAAATGAGCATCCTCTTACTTCAGGGCCTATTCTTAGCATTCGACTTATATTACCGGATTTGATTTTCATAACAACTGTGTTTAATGGATGGGAGAAAAGAAACTGTAAATACACATATGCACATACACACACATAGCTTATAGAAATATATATAGATACAATAATACCATAGATTAATAAAAGCAAGGGAATGAAAAATACAGGTGTTAGGGTGATGGTTACCATTCGCGAGGAAAGGCAGGTGGAGTTGATAGACAGACCATTTAGTTAGATGAAAGTATTGTCAAGGCCCTAATCTTAGTTCTGAGAGGTGGTTTCATGAATGTGTACATTATTTAAATTAACTAATTAAATAACGAGTAGAAGTGGCCATGCAAGGACCAATGAGCAAAATGTTTCATGAACCTTATTATTAATTCGGTGCTCTTGGCCTTTGGCTGATATGATCAAAACAAACCTGCAAACATAGTTGTCACTGGCTTTACATAATAGGGCTTATTTCTTATGAACATAAAATCTTATGAAAGTTGAGAGGCTCTCTTCCATCCGGGAGGCACGTCAGCTAGATTATGTGAACTCTCCAGAAAGCAGGGACAGAGGAGGATGGGAGAAACACACCAACTTTAACTGTTTCAGCAAACACTGTCACTGCTATTCATAGCTCATTGGCCAAAACCCATCACATGGCCCCAAACGAATTACTAGAGAAGCTGAGAAATGGAGAAGAGAAAATAAATATTTAGTACTACCTGTTTCTGTCGCATTTTATTTTTCCCACCTTGTTAGAGAAAGGGTGAACAATTTAGGGAAGACTTTTCATTTATCCTTCCTGTGAGCTTTGGTAGACAAGGTATCCCCATCAAAGGAGCTCAGATTTTGAATCAAATGTATCTGGGTTTGAGTTTCAGCTAATTCTGTAGGTGAACTTGAGCAAGGAGTGTTCCTTTTCTGAGCCTGTTTCCTTGTCTGTGAATTAGGGATAGTAATCTAAATGTGGTTGGTTTGGTGCAAGGGTGAAACTGGCCAAGGCTGTAAGGTGTCCACTAACATGCTGAATGTCAGTAATTTACTAAATGGTAGACATTATTACTATGCAAGTCTGCTATGAGGTCATTGTTCAAGTTAGTTAAATCTCAGTGTAACTCTAGAGATTGTCAAATACATCCTCCTTTATCACTACTTCGAAATAAAGTCGCAAAACCCTTGGTAGTGTTGCTGTCTTGAATAGACTTGGTCTAGAATGACAATGGTGTCTAATTGTGCCAGAGACCTACTACGTATGAAATCGCTATCTCTTTTTTGATCATAAGGATGCTTAGGATTAGTATCTTCAGAGAAGCAAGTAAACATGTTAAGTCCAGAGTAGTCTTCAGAAGATAGTGATATTTCTTCAGAAACTGTATTATTTAGGACAAATGAGGTTATGCTGCCATAACAAACATCCCTCAAATCCTAATGGCTGATGAAAAGTTCAATTAGGATATAGGAGACTTTCACCCTGGCTGGGATGGCTCAGTGGATTGTGCACCAGCCTACTAATCAAAGGGTCGCTGGTTTGATTCCCCGTCAGAGCACATGCCTTTGTTGTGGGCCAGGTCCAAGTTGGGGGGCATGCAAGAGACCACCACAAATGGATGTTTCTCTCCCTCTTTTACTCCCTCTCTTCCTTGCTCTCTAAAAATAAATAAATAATATCTTTAAAAAGATAGATTTGGGCAACTTTCTAAGCCACTTACTATCCATGGAATGATTCAGTGATCCACACGTAAGCAGCCTCCACTGTCCTATAGCAATACTATTTGGAAAATACAACCTTTTCAGTGGACATGGCAGGGAAAGAGCTACTGGGCATTATTGCATTGATACTCACTTAGGCCAAAAGGTGATATTTACCACTTCTATGTACAATACACCAGCCAGAATTAGTCAGATGGCCTTGCCTAACTACAGGGGTAGTGGAGATGTGAATCTTCCCTTGTGTCCAGAAGAAAAAGTTAAATAAGGGTGATCAACAGAAGTCTCTGCCATACTCTGGTTCTCCACCCAACCTCCACTATAAAAAAATTGTCTTCCATGAACAAGGGCACAGTAATTAATTTGTGGGCGTAGAGGGTATACTACATAGTCCAAATGCATCAAACTCCTTATTCTTTAAAATCCTTTGAGTGTACTACTTTCATGTCTTTGTTGATGCAATTTCATTGGCTTTAGAATGCACTTCCTTCCATTTCTATACTTTCAGATTTACCCACTTTTCAAGCTTCCATCTGAAATGCTGACTTCTCTTGCCTCATCTTCTCCCATGTTTAGTTTTTCCATTTATTCTCCTATACAGCATATTATCCTTCTCCTCATCTGACCTGTTTGCTTTTATTCTCTATTGTTTATTCAAAAATTTGAATGAGCCAAAGATAGAGTACTGAAGGGAACACATGGATCTTGACATCGCAATCAAAACCTTAAGTCAGGATCAGGAAGTATAAATGTGTTCTTTACATGGGCAAAATTCTGCTTGCCTTTTAAAGTCACAATTTGCCACCCAGATTGGGTGGCTCAGTTGGTTGAAGCATCATCCTATACACCAAAAAGGTTGTGGGTTTAATTCCTGGTCAGGGTACATCCCTGGGTTGTCGGTTTGATCCCTGGTTAGGCATGTATGATAGGTAGCCAACTGATGTTTCTTTCTCACATTGAGGTTTCTCTCACAATTAAAAAAACTATATTCTTGAGTGTGGATTTTTAAAAAATTTAAGGTCATTATTTGCCTAGAAATTGAGAAGAGTATGAGCAGAGAAACAAGAATAGTTTCCTGGAAGTTCTTCTCTGGACCCAATGATCGCACTGCTTTCTTAGGTCAGTCACTTCATTTGGTTGGATGTCTGGTCCACACCTAGGACATATGACAATTGACAACCCACTGGTACTGGCCAGGTGGGCTAAACAGTGAGACCCAGATCTACTTCAAGACATTTCCGTTGGAAAATGCCTTCACTAACTATCCAAATGAAACTTGGTTATTAATCATGGAAAGACCTAGTGTCTGAATAGTCTGCTAAACACAGCAGTCTTCTTGGGTTTCTTACCCTTTTGGGATCAGATGCAGAATATCTACTGGTGACTGGTCTCTGAATACCTTTTATAGGGACAGACATTCTTTTCAGCCTCATCTCTGATGACAGTTTCCCTACAGATCTACACATGGGAAATGCAGCCCTTCTTGTTCTATGTATATTGTATGAAAATCTAACCAAGTTTTTAAGACTAACACATGAAGCAGTAAGTACCCATTAAACTTCTGCAACATTCTGGGCACCATGCCAATGTGTTCACATACTTTCTCTTAATTTTTACAACAGCCTGATGAGGTGGGGTAGCAACTACCAGGTCTGTATTAGAGAACAGTTTGAGTTTCAAAGAGCTAGTTCCCCAAGCCACACAGCTAGAAGGCACACCAACCAGGAAGATATACAAAGTCTATCACAGTTCATGTGTTCAAGATGGATCATTAAATTTCTACCCTGTTGCTGTCCTGTATTAGGCAAGTGGATATGGTCAGGCTGGCTTTAGTAACTAGGTCACTCACTGGGCATTCTCACCAGTTTTCCCCTGGATAGCAATATGATTCCTGCCACGTTCAGAAGATGAATTAGAGCATGTGTGAGAAGCTTACGGTGTTTTCTATAATTTCAACGATGACCTTCCCAGGTATATTATCTCAGTGAGACCCCACAACCACCTTACACACAGGCCGAAGGTCAACGGCAGGGAGCTGTGGCCCAGAGCAGGGCAAGGGGAGGATCCAAAGGCTGGGACTGGAACCATCATTCTACTATTTTGGGGGGCCAATTTGAGTATCCACAGTCATAACAATAAAAGCCAGAATAGATGCTATAGACACAGCAGCAATGCACTTGGAAGGGCCTCTGCATAAAGATGAATGAGAGATAATGTGTAAAAGCCCCTGGCCTGCCTCCTGCCTCCTGGCACGCAGGAGACACCTGAATGAATGTGGGCTGAAACGTTAGCTGACTATCTCCGGATCATTTCTAGGAGATTGGACAGAGACTGCTTTTGGCTCTTCTCAACAGAGCCTAATTCATCATATTTGCCTTGATGGTAAGGGTAGAGGAGGGAAAAGGAAAGGAGGAAGGAGAGAGGAGTGGGTAAGCCACTCAGGATGCCTCTAGCTTCTCATTTATTCCTCCTGGGGCTGGTGGTTTGCTGGGCAACCAGGGAAGGAGAACGGAATCCATTCACGGCCTTATCAGAGGTGCCCTGGTGCTGACAGGGACAGGCTTTGCCAGGGTGCTGGGAAGCAGGACTGCTGGGACCCGTGGGTCATGGCTATGTTGAAGCGCTGTCTGGCTTTTCACAGCCAGCTGACTGATAAAAAAAGATCTTGACAGTGAACCCACCCCAGCAGCGGGTAGTTAATGGCACTTTCAGCTGAGCTCATTTCTGGCACAAGAAGCAGAGGATCATAAACCAGTGCTCTAACCTCAAGATGGATTCAATTTTCCAGATAGGGATGGCGGTTTCTAAGCCTTGAGCAACGAATGAAGCCTCCTGTTCCCAGAAGGTCTGTGCGGTGTTCTCCTGTGTGCAGAGCAGGCTCCTTTACATCTACGCTTTGATCCTCCTGGAAGCTCTGCTGGGGAGATCAGCTAGGTAGACACCTCTTTCTTCCAAGAAGAAACTGAGGCTCAGAGAGGGTAAGCGTGGTGCCCAAATTGGCACAGCTGGCCCTGGTCCTTTGCTTTAAAACTCCCTGGACCGGACTTTCTTTCCCATGTGATTTTTGTTTGCTTCCTAGAGGTTTTCTCACCTTTAATCAGTACTTCTGGGCCCAGTAATCTAAAACAAGGAAATTGAGGCTTTAGAGAGATTACGTTCCCTGCCCCAAATCACACAGCTAGTAAATGGCAAATCTGGCTTCTTAACTGCCCTGCCAGTGTTTCTCGGACAAGGATTAATTTGTGGTTCACTTTGGGGGAACCCAGGATTACACAATTTTAAACATTTTGCATTTGTTTTGTTTTGTTTTGGTGATGATCTTTAAAATAATCTCTTTTACCTCTTGTGCATGAAAAACTACTTTAAACAATGTTAGTGATCATTTGAAGTGGAAAGCTTTCTTTTTCTTATTTATTTTTATTTTTTGAATTTTATTTTATTTAGTTATTCTTTATAATTGCCCCAATTTTTCCCATTGCTCTCCCCTGCCCCAGCCCGCCCCAACTCCTACAATCAATCCTCAACCTGTTTGCCACACCCATGGGTCATTTTTTTTTTTTTAATGTAATGTATATTTTATTTTATTGTTTTTTTATTTTTTAATTTTTTAAAATTTTATTGTTGTTGTATTACATCTATCCCCTTTTTGCTCCCCTCTGTCCCCCTCCCCACCCACCCATTCCCCCCAAAGTCAATCCCACCTGTTGTCCATGTCCATGGTTCCTTTATACTAGGTTCTTGTTTAAGCTGCTCCCCTTTCTTGCCTCTGCCTCCCCCCTCCCCCCAACCTCTTTTCCCCTGACCACTGAAGGCCTATTCATTGTATTCATATACTTGGTTCTGTTTTGCTTATTGTTAGTTTTGCTCATTATTGTCCTGTAATGGGTGAGATCATATGATATTTGTCCTTCACTGACTGGCTTATTTCACTAAGCATAATACTCTCCAATTCCATCCATGTTGTTGCAAAGGGTACAAGTTCCTTCTTTCTTTCTGCTATATAGAATTCCATTGTGTAAATGTATCAAAGTTTTTTGATCCAATCATCCACTGATGGGCACTTAGGCTGTTTCCAGCACTTGGCTATTGTAAATAGTGCTGCTATGAACATAGGTGTACATAGGTTCTTATGAATTGGTGTTTCAGGATTCTTTGGGTATAGTCCAGGTAATGGAATTGCTGGATCAAAAGGCAGTTCCATTTTCAGTTTTTTAAGGAAACCCCATACTGTTTTCCATAGTGGCTGCACCAGCCTACATTCCCACCAACAGTGTATGAGGGTTCCCTTTGCCCCGCATCCTCACCAACACTTGTTTGTTGATTTGCTGATGATTGCCATTCTGACAGGTGTGAGGTGGTATCTTATTGTAGTTTTAATTTGCATCTCTCTGATGACTAGTGATGTTGAGCATTCTTTCATATGCCTCTGGGCCCTTTGTATATCTTCCTCAGTAAGTTGTCTGTTTAGGTCCTTTGCCCATTTTTTAATTGGGCTGTCTGTCTCCCTGGTGTTGAATCGCATTAGCTCTTTATATATTTTGGAGATCAGACCCTTATCTGAGGTATCATTGGCAATTATGTTTTCCCATATAGTTGGTTCCCTTTGAATTTTGCTGATATTTTCTTTAGCTGAACAGAAACTTTTCAATTTGATATAGTCCCATTTGTTGATTCGTTCTTTGATTTCCTTTGCCCTTGGTGAAGTATCAGTAAACATATTTTTGCATAGGATATCCAAAAGTTTACTGCCTCTATTTTTCTCCAGGACCTTTATGGTGGCACTGCTTATGTTTAAAT